>DWEI01004408.1:0-11719 GCA_018245875.1 Mysoria ambigua
GTTTTAACACCACTCACTACTCTCGGCAACACGAAATCGTAACACTAACGAACTAGTACCTATCAAATCTGGAAAATGACAGTGTTCTCCAACTGACGACGAATTGACGTACATCTGACATATTGTTAGATTAACGTAATGACAGTAATATCAAACCGAGTTGTTGTGTTGCTACACTACTTTATTGGCGTTGTGATCAGTGGAATGTCATCCTTACAACGAAACATTTTTTTATCAGTACAAACGAAATGTTTACGTTTATATGTAAATATTATGTACTAAGAACATTTACACCTTAAACTTTTACTCCGTACGATTAAATACAGGGGTGAATCGATGTTCTACACATTTTTTAGTATAAAATACCTATGTACGTACATACATGAACTTATATTATTCTAATAGCATTCATTCCAATGTATTTTCATTTAATCCAATATATTTCACTATTTTCGGAAGTTATAATACCATAACAAATTCATTAAATTTAATTAATTCATTTCTTCTATTTTTAAATTTGTTTACGTATTTACAGAAGTTACTGTTTTAAAAATATTTAACATATTTCTTCTAGAAAGCAATAAATGCAGTTTTAAAAGTTGTTTTAAAATTTTATAACAGATATTTTGTTAATAATAAAAAGATTGGCTGAAGCAATTGTATCCAAGGTTATATAAAAGTTAAAAAAATCTAGAGTTTGACGGCAAACCATACACTATCGCAACTCGCAACGCTTTACAAATCTGTTACGTTAATTTTGGCGGGCAGCTGTTGAAGTTTTATTTATGGGATACGTCCATATTTATTATTGCTATAGATAACTTTGCTAAAATCATATATTTCACGTAGAAGTTATTTATAGCTGTGGTAAATTTCTCCAATATATTTCCAATAGATTTCTAACCATTATAGGGCTCTACTATGAGCGATCAAGAATGTCAGGTTCTGTAACAAAACATATTAGTATTTGTGTAAATAATTCTGATCGAATTTACATATTTTATTTCCTATTTCCTTTACAGGAAATGCCGAAGACAAGGAGGTCGTTAAAAACTCTACAACACACGGCTACCGATCGCGAAAATCTAGTGGGTAGACCATCAAAGAATTTAAAACATCAAATAAGTTTGGATTCTCCTGTGTTAGTATTCAACTTATAGTTACAGTATATAATGAATACAAGATCTTTGCAAACGACCTGATTTGGCAATTATCTGTTTTAGAGAAGTGGAAGTTAAGAAGAAGATTGTCCAATCTAAGGAGACTCAAGCAAACTTTACCAACAAAGTAACCGCGGAGGATCTGACCAATCCCAAAGGAGCTTCGGATAGCTATTGGCAAATATTATGTGAAAAGCGTCAGTAAGTATCCTATAATATATAGAACAATTAATATTGGATTGTCAACAATAAAATAAAAAATTGTGTTTGAACTACCAATTCACATAGTGTGCTCAATAAATGTAAATTGCATTCATTTATAACTGACTATCTTATTTGTTGAATGGTTGGAATGTGAATATAGATTGAGAGGTCTTTGGTACAAACTCCTAGTCAGGTATTATTGGATTTTTCCAGTTTAGAATTCTAATCAGATTTCTGGTATTGGCTCAGTCTAGATCTGTATCTGGTGCATGGAAACAAATTCACCCCCTATTCCATACTGGGATGTAAATGTAACTGGTGAAACTTAATGAGTGTACTACACTCCTCTAATTACTTCTTTGGGGATTACAGGTGTGATGTATTGACATTGTGTGATGATTTTATGATAGAACCCTATACAGTAAATTTATGCATATTAAGCCAACAGTCAAATAGACAGATAATGTGCTGAAAACAGTTTTATGGTAAGGTTCATATCAGTGTCGTGTTCGAATGTAATAACCATATATTCCTCAAACTCATGGTGAAATAAAGGGAATTGTAAGAGGCCTTTTAACCCAGCACTCGCAGATTAGGGTATGACGCATCCTGCCTTGACACAGCTAAATACACAGGCCACCTATGGATAGCAATGTAAGTAGGATAGAGACAGCCTACAGATACACTAGTTTTTAGTGTTTAAAGTTATTATAAACTCCTAGTATTATATTTGTATTATAGCAGACATTCCGAGGACCAAACTGTACAGCTTTTAATAAAGAAGCAATAAATAAGAACTTATTGTGTTTTTATTGACTAATCTAACCATCATTGTAGACTAATCCCTGAGGAAGTAGGCAAGGAAATGTAAAATGTTCCAATAGGTCGAATAATATGTTTAATTTTTTTACCTGTTCTTAATCAATGTAATATAATAAAATATGTCGACATGTCCAGACTTAAGTTACAAGTAACTTTTTTATTGTTACAGGAAAGCATTAGAAGAAACCTTGGAAGAAAACATGAAACTGCGACAAGAGATTGATGCTTTAAAAGAGGAGAATGCCAGGTACAAGGCAATGCTGGAAGAGGCTAATAGCTTTATTGAAGTGATCAAAGTGAGTATACATAATTATATAGAGGTCTCTGTGTCAGCGCAGAGTAAGAATACATTCCCAGACCCCATTGGCGTACAGGGTGCCACAAGACACACTATACCTGGCATTGGTAGATCGCAATATGATGTCTTACCTGGGTGCAACTAAATGCCCTGACCTCCTAGGGTACCAGCTTAAATGGTGCAATAAACTGCACTCTGTGATACAAAACCTGCATGCCTAGTGTGGGGATTATAAGCATAATCTCTCAAGGGGGCCTATGAGTAGCAGTGGATTGCAATAGATTGATGATGTTGATGAATATAATGTACAAGCATTTTTGGTATGACTAGCTTATTGTTAAATAGCACATCCCACCTTTGCAGAGTTAAATGCTTTGACCTTCTGTAGGCAGTTGCATAGGCCACAGGGAACTGTGCATTGCAATATCCAGGAGGGGGTGATGATCAGAAAGCCCCTTACGAGATGCTTGTGTACAGCTGTGGAGTGACAGATACAATGACATATTTCCAGTTCAGTTACAAGATATGTAGTAACACAATATGGTTATTAAAACAAAGTTATTGTTATTTGCAGACAGGAATTTAATTATAACATTTTATAGGTTGTGTTTTTAAAGATATTTTTACTCTTGATCAAATTAAGAAGTGTGATTGCTTAAAAAAAACTTATTTCCCTTGTACACAACTATCATCCTAAGATCTACTTTGTAACATTTACTAATGTACATATATAATGTATGTATATGTATGTATTGATGAACATAAAACCTTGGCTAAATTACCTATCCCGAGAGAAAGTGTATTCCACAAAACCCGTTGGTTATTAAATATTATAGAACATTGTATTAACATAGTTGTTGAACTTTCAGGAGGAACTACAGAATAGTGGCAACGATGACACTGGCATTGATGTCAATGATGTCAGCACTGCCGACGAAACCAACGATGAGGAACACAAGTCGGACAACGAGCCCTCTAATAAGGAATGAGTGATGCACGCCTTCATAACAACTGCACCAAATACAAAGTTCCATTGCTAGATTTATTTCTTAGATGTAATTTCAAAAGTCTCACTATCAATGATAAAATGCAGGATTTTTTTTTCTATTGTAACAATGGTTAATGGGTGTGAAAATATCATAGTTGAATAATTTAAATGTTTTAACATATAATTTCTCAATATTTCTAGAACAATTTCATCTAAGATATCACATTTATACACCTCTATCATTCTTTTTTTTTATCTCATCTTCCCACACCATAATTTTTATATGTTAATAAAGTATTTGTTTTAACCTAAATCTTTTGTCTAGTATAATTTGAGTTGGATTTAAAATAAATAATTTCACTAAGATTAGTCTTTTTATTCATTCATTGCTATATATAGGTAGTCATTGAATTATAACATTGTTTAATAATAAAACTAACTGGCATTCCACATGTATGTTGCTGGACAGGCAGAGTGGCAGGCTATGGTTGTATGTCATCATAAAAGTTGCCCTACTGTGCATTGATGAAATTGTTGATGATATAATTTTAAATGTATATTGGCAAACATAGTGTAGGACAGCCTCTGGCTAGTTGGAGTGACAACATATGCGAAGAGGCTGCAAAGGTTGGATGGAGAGAGCTGAAGAACTAGCTCCGTGGTGTGCTATTGGAGAGGCCTATGTCCAGCAGTGGACGAGAATAAGCTGATGATGATATTAAAATAAACATACAATTATCAATTTACATAAAAAGTTAATCTGTTGTTAAGTGCATTTGCGGAAACAAAAAACAATGGTCATATTATAATCTTGAAAAACTTTTTATGACAACCAATTTAATCTGTAACATAACATTACACTAGTCACTGCATTTTTGAAATTCTGATATAATGTGATACAAATTCTTATTTGTTATCAGTGTTTATAATATTCATGAGAAGACACTATCAATTTGTAAATATTATGCTACAGAAACTATTCTAAGAAACAATGACAAGATGCAGAGTAGAGGCAAATTGAATAGCATCATCCTATGAAATATTTTCCTAGTCAAATAAAACAGCTGTGTTTGATTTATGATTGTATTAAAAATACTTTTCAAAAATATAAATTACCACTCTTAATAATATTACTTATAATAGGGATATGATAACACATGGCAAGGAAAATAACGGTTAAATTAAAAGATAATAGTTTACTAGAATACTTCATAATGTCATTTTCTAAAATCTTAACTTCAAAACAATGTTACAGTTTAAATCAGTAAAACCTACATAATTATAACCTATAACTTCAAGACTAGACAATTACAGTCATGAGCTATTTTTATTCAAAAATGCCTTAAAATATTCTTCAAAGTTACCTTCATAGGTCCAAGGCAGTAAATCGGGATACATAGTGATTTCCCTTAACAAATTCACATTAGCATTAAATGGTAATACACTCCTTACTTTTTCATTGAGGCAGCCAGTAGCATGTATGTAATGGTTGATAATCAAATTGTAGATGAAATTTACATATTTAAAGTCCAGATTGTCATTTGTGCTCGGCACCTGAGGTGTGTGTGATCGTATTTGGTTTAGGTATCCAGACGTTATTATAGGTACTATGAAATTAGCCTGTAAAATAAAATAAACATTATACAATTATACAATAAATAAATTATAAAGTAAACAATCAAGATTCTTATGGCAGACAAAGCATCAACAATTAATAGATATTTTTTGATGCTTGGGTTGACTTTTTCCTCTGATCAACATAAAGATACTCATATTCTTTAGTGTGTCATAAATGACTGAATGAACGTGCTTATTCAAATAAGACATAAACCTGAATGCAAGCTGTGAGTCAGGACGGATAAATACATACATGATAATTCAAATAATATATTTAGGACAGGACAAGATTATCAGCCTTATCATTGACTGCCTTGTTGGTTATGTTGATTGCAAATGAGTCTGTCAATCCAATGCCAATAGCATTTATCAGATTTAGACTTCATGGTGGTTCAGGAGACTATATGTGCCTAGCATAAGGCATTAAACTCAACTCCTTTTCTATACTGGGTTTAAAAAACTGGTGAAATGAGAGTGTACAAAATGAGAATGTAATGTTATAAAATTATCGGAACAAATAAACTTCAATTGTAAGCACAATTCTTTGTCCTCTATCAAGTTACAAAGAAAACGAGAGCAAAGTTGTTTTAATATCATCACCATCATCAGTTAACATCAGTACAGTACACTCAAATCTCAGATTATTCTAAAACATATATTTCATACAATAATTTGAAAATAAAAAATTACCAATTACCTTCTCAAAATATTCTCTTATAAACTTCTCAGGATTCTGATAAATTTCATCTCTCTTGTCACTCAGTGTGACCACGGAGATGGGAGTGTCCTGCCAGTTGCTAATACATTCCTGGATGTTCAATGCGGTGTCTAACCCATCTTCAGAATAGGTTAGAAATAGAATTGGATTATCATTTTCAATGTTCTTTCTGTCAGTCTTTAACGGTGGTCTCAAATGATTTTTATTAGGTTCTTTATCTTTGTTTACATATTTTTTTCTTAAAGCTGGCGGCAATACATCGGATAAATTTTTCGTAAAGGAGATTATTTCACGTTTTCCATTATCTCTCTCAGCACTTTGATATCCACTGTCGTCTTTGTTGAAACACTGGGAGAGGTTACAGAAGGGATCTTCTATTGCCTTTAGTATATCATATCTTTGCATTTGAATCAATACATCTACTATTTTATCAAGAGTTGCCTTTTCATTCTGCATGAATACCTTCAAAACCATATCAGCCTGATCATCCTTCACAGAGTTTGCAATATACTGTAACAATAATAAAAACAATGTAAAGCTTAAAACATTTAAACAATACAAGACAGTTTTTTGCAGTTATATTAGTTTAGGTTCTTGATGCGGTCTTTAGTAAATTCTATCACACAAAAGGTTTGAGGAACAAATAGTTAAAACATTAGGTTTTTCACAACTTACATTTAAATCATCATGGGCTATTCCCAGAGAATGGCCAAGGTCTTTCCAAGTGTCCGGAGATCC
Source organism: Mysoria ambigua (assembly GCA_018245875.1). Lineage (NCBI taxonomy): Eukaryota > Metazoa > Arthropoda > Insecta > Lepidoptera > Hesperiidae > Mysoria > Mysoria ambigua. The sequence continues at coordinate 6,546 of DWEI01004408.1, forward strand.
GCCTAATCGTTTCACAAGTGTCATCCAAGCGTCGTAACATATAGTACCCATCTTGGACTTCGCATTTCGATAATACAATATGCTAGTATGAAGAAAATATACTTTCTCACTTAAGGTGTTCAGTTCAGATAATTCCTGAGCTCTTTCCACTTGAACTATCTCTTCTAGCATTAATGTGTCAATACTCAATGTATCCGCATTCTCGTAATCGTTAAGTGAATCCCTGGAAATAAAAATAATTGTTCTTACCTTCAATGAATTCTAACATAAAAAATATATATTTATGCATATTTAAAGCATACTCACATTATAAACTTCATTTAATAACTTATGAGGAAATATTTACATTATCAAAAACACATGATTCAATTTTATACATACAATATTTGTTAAGGAAAATCCGTACGAAAAACATCAGCAAAACGCAGTGACTTCAGTGACTTGACAGATAGTGTTGTAGTGTTGCGGTTGACCTATAACAATATTAGGTCATTAATGTCAATTCAGAAAAATCGATAAAGAATTAGAACTAGTCGATTTTTTTATGTAACGCAGTGTTCACTGGCTTTAAAAAAAGCTTTTTAGACTTTTTTTGAGTAGATAATACATAGTAGAAATAATAAACACTATAGTCAAGTCTCCAAATTAAAATCATTACACTTTTTTCCGGGAATAGTCAAAGCAAGAGCGAATCCTGCCTTAGCATAATGGGGTCAATTTTTATAATAATAAATTAATTAAAAATTGAAAGTACTGAAAAAAATCTATATTGTGACAAAATGTATAAAAACATTATGTTAAACCATTTTAATTAGTGGTCCACCTAAATCCTGAACCCAGCCCCCCGGGGTCCACGATGTGCATTTGATTAAAAGTAAGATTTGGATTAAATTTCGATCTTGATTTATACAACTAGAATATTGGAAAGTTATGTCCAACTATATAAAATATAGTTCAATGTCGGTTGGATGAATTTGATGGAGCGCGGGCAGGCCTATGTACAGAAATTCGGGGAAAAGTTATCAACAACTATAATTCCCAAAAATGGAGTTGAGGGCAACAGCTCGTATTGATTAGTTTGCCGGCTCAATTAAGATTACAAAATCGGTAAAATATGCTGAAGTTATCTACTGTAGGTTTGAATATTTCAGCTCAGCACTGACTTATAAATTGGTAACAAAGTTTTAAACTCCGTTCAAGATGAAATTTAATTTACAGTTAGTTGGTATTATTATATAATTAAACAGAGTAATATAGAGCGATACTTGTAAGATGTATTAAGCCTATGTTGTGTTGGCTGAATAATCCAAATAATCTTTTTCTTTAGTAATGGTAAAAACCGAATAGCGAAGATGGCGGGAATTACGAGCTTAACGTGCTTTTGTTTTTAAAAGTTTTGTAACTAAAAACAATACGACGTATAAAAGAAAAAAGAGTATTAATAATGAATTTCATGCCAGACAAGTAAAATATTGCTCATAAAATGAATTAAGGTAATAAATACGTATTGTTAAGGTTCGTAAACTTTTTTCTAGCCCTGGGTTTGCCGCTTTTGTGGATGACGATGTAATATGTAACTCACAGCCGATTTCTTTGGGTTCTTCTCAAAATTCGGTTGAGAAAAATGATAATATTCCCAATAATGCTGTTTCAAATATTCGGCCCCCAAAACATACAGGACAACAAGGAGAATTAAGAAGCGTTGAAGAAATTGGTTAGTAACGTATATGAACTATCCATTATTTATTTTAATTGTTTATAATTCAAAACGCATATTATTTAAGAAATTAGATTAAAGTTATATCTCATACCACAAGATAGGATTGTAGTCAAACGCGAGCTGAAAATTATTATGACTTATAAAGAAAACTCATTTAAAACGCCTTAATCCTTTCAAACTGCTAACATTATTTCTAGACCCAAAATATCGGAACATCTTTACATATCCTTATTTCAACTTGGTGCAGTCTCGTGTTATTGAAGACGCATTGTATTCAGGTATTTTTTTTCAAAATATAAATATTTATTTTTGCAGTAATAGTATTAGTTGTTCATTACATAATTTAGAAATTGTTTTGTAGTTTAACCATATTCCTTGTCGCACTGGATGGGCGGAGTACTTGTATATGTCCTCGCTACGATGCGACTATTAAATGTAATCAATACCAATACGTATCATAAACGTATAATATATTGTTCTATTTTTTCCATCTTCATGATCATCACTAGCCCATGTATGTCTACTGCTGCATATAAGCCTCCCCTGGGGGTTTTTGACTAGAATCCCGTATGGGATTCTAGTCAAAAACCACCAGGGCGTGCGGCTCTCTCGCGCCGCACGCCTACCTGACACTTATTATTTATATTTCTTAACTAATAACAATAGATTTGTATTTTGTATTTTCCCTGAAAACTTTATCTATATGTGTATAATTGACAATGACGTTTTTAAACCGTTAACTTTAGTTAATTCAACAGACAAATCGATGGTGGTGTGCGCGCCGACCGGCTCCGGCAAGACGGTCGTGTTCGAAATGGCCATCGTTCGGCTGCTGATGGACGTCGACGACAGGAATTTGACACGAGATTTTAAAATCATTTACAGTTATTTATCATTGACTTTAAAATTATTCAAAAAAAATAACGGCCAGAAACATAACATTACACCTGCAACACCTGAAGAGGGAGACAGAGGAGCGTAGTCCACTCCTGCGTTTCACCAAGTAACGGTGTTGGGTTATAGAGTGAGATTCACCAGAGTCAGCATCGCCTCGTTCACGGTTGTCCTCGTGCCGCGACGGCTGCTCGTGGCTGCTTCTGTCTTACTCGCTTCACACGACTACATCCACATCGAGACTCTACATTTTGGCCTGACTCTTCTACCTATACTGCGCCCAAAAATCGTCACCGGCTGCTTCACTTCCTTTATCATTACACCATCACGCTCTCACCTCTCTCCCCACAGACCCGATGCGCACATGTGCATGCGTCTCAACTGGACGTTTGACTTAAGCATTGAGTGGCACTGCGCAGTGGCTCCCGTGAAGGCGCTGTGCAGCGAGCGCCTGGCGGAGTGGTACCCGAAGTTCACGCGGCTGGGCGCGCTGTGCGTCGAGGTCACGGGCGACACCGACGTGGACTTTACGCAGCTCAGGCCGTACAAGTGAGCCGCACTGGGCCTCATACGGCGGTTCATAAAGACACATTACACCTCACACATTACAAGAACATATATCAAGTTGTGCTAAATGATTGCATTATTAATGAGAGAAACGTAATATAAACACTAATATCAATTATTTTATCAATGATCTTTTATTATTTATATAAGTAATTGAAATTGTAATTATCCAGTGTTATATGTTATTGCGAGATTATATCAGTGTAATATGTAAACAGTATAATAATAACGACGCCGGAGAAATGGGACATGTTGACACGGAGATGGACGGACCACAGGAGTCTCGTCGACGCCATCAAGTTGTTCTTGATAGACGAGGTCCATATCTTGAACGACGAGACGCGCGGGCCAGTGTTGGAGGCTGTGGTCAGCAGGATGAAGACGATAGAAGTAAGTGCGACCACAATAGTTGGTGTTGCACTAAAATAGTAATTGAATCTCTGAATATATTTACTTTTTCACATTCGGCAAATAACAAAAAAGAAAGTTAGTTATTTCAATAAAAAAGGTCAATTAAATATAATCGTGAGCTTTTATATGAACGATTCTAGTCACAATTTGTTGTTTTATGAATTACAAAAACATTTGTATGCATTCTCACGAAACATTTGACAGTAAAATAATTTAATCATAAATTGTGCAATTTCATTTTATGCTCGTTTTTACCAGTCTACAGTGCAAGCAACGCACCGTATAGAACAGCTCCAGAGACAGTATCAGGGAAATCGGCCAATGTCAGACTGTACGAGTCCAGGGCCTCCGCGACCGCAGGATCAGGGACAGCAGAGACTAGACTGTAGTGGCCCCGCGCCTAGGATCAGGTTCGTGGCCGTGTCTGCCACCGTCAGCAACCCCGAGGACGTCGCCGCTTGGCTTGGCACCGCAGATCGCCCCGCTGTTTTCTATAAGTAAGTATTTGTAAAGACACTATGTAACAGAACCACTGCCAGCAGAACGAACAGAAAAAGTTAGAAAGTATTTTGACTACAGTTCGACCTATCCATGTGTGCAGTGTGCAGTGTACAAAATATATTCCTGTCGGATTTATACCTTAACGCTTTTGTCGGTGGCTGGGGATACGTTGTTACTGACTTAAGTAATATAAAATCCACTACATTTCCAATAAAATGATATTGAACTCATCGGCATACGCCAGGGTGCTACTTTGGGACCTATACTTTTTATATTCACGTTTAGTCAAGCACTTGTCCCGTACTTGACAGATTCGGCGACGAGTGCCGGCCGGTGCAATTGAACCTTATAGTGCAGGGCTACCCGTGTCCAAGAGGCACTAGCATTTTCAAATTCGATATAATGCTCAACTACAAGCTTTGGCCGATCATTCGAAAATATCATGACGGGAAACCAACATTGGTAATATATTTAAATACACATATATTTCTATTATAGAGACAAGTACATTGTGGGGCTAAAAATTGACACTGCCTGCAATTACTTTTATTTCTTAAATTTAAAGTATATGCAAAAATGATCAGTAATATTTCTAGATATTTTGCAATACCCGGAAAAGTGTCGCGCTGACGGCGGAGGTTCTCTCGCGGGAAATAACTATCAACTTCAGTCCTGCGCAGAAAGCGAGGCTCGTAGCGTTATCCTCCACTATAAAGAATAAGAAACTACAGGTAAGGAACAAAATATATAGATCGAGAAGTCACAAAATGTGACGTCTTGTTTTTAAATCTATACGTAGGAATAATATTTTGTATGAAACAGTTGTTAAGTATAAGCTTAAAAATTAAAATATTGAATTTTTTCGATCCAATTCAAAATAATGTGATGTATGATGACTTAGTAGAAAAATATCATTATTCTTTCTCTTGCTCATCCCGATGTGCCTGTCCTATTATTTTAATTGTTAAAATATTTCTACTTGTAAAACTCCTTACTCTGAAGTGATTATCTAGTTAAAATCCGTAGTCAATTTAACCCTTATGTTAGCAACCGGGTACCCGGGTACCCATCATGGTGTATT
>DWEI01004409.1:0-11717 GCA_018245875.1 Mysoria ambigua
TAACCGGTGAAACGTGGGAGTGTTCTGCATTCCTCTGTCTACCTCTTCGGGGATTACAGGCGTGAAGTTACGTTTATAAAACCAATTTTGTAATAAAATCCAACTGACTTAATATTACGATAAGTATGATATATACTGCACGTCGTAAACAAAAACCATCTAATCTCAAACACCAGAACGAAAACAGAGAACGCATGTTTTTATTCCAAGACGGATGTCGAAGCTATGCGCACTAGAGCCGAGTATTTCACATTCAAAGCAGACTCTCTGTTTTAGCTGCGAATGTTTTCAACTTGGACGTAGGTGGTTTACAGGATGCAACTTGAATAATAATAATTTGTTGTGTTATACTGGCCATATATTTGTAATGTTATAATGTACGTTAATAGTTATACATATTAAAATGTTCGCTAATATGTGAGAAGTTTGCCAACATGGCCAGTGTGGGAGACTGTAGCATTAATACTTTTTATTCCAAAAGGCGATCTTCGTTCAAGAATACAATGGTAAAACGGCTAATAAGGATTACTAATAAACAAATTTATATTTTTGTTGCAAAATATTCGCAAGTAAGTATAAACATAGATTCATATTAACACGTGTAATATTTTTTTATGTAAATTGAAATTATATGATCTTATTAATACGCTCTTTGTGTTCCTTTATTTTTCGTACAGAGATGTTACAAGCTGGGTTTATCTACATGTTGTCATTTACAACGAAATGGTACTCCGATGAACGAAAGAAAATATTTTATGTAAGGTGATTTGCATATCTCGTTCATTTTATTCCGTACATTCGTTCACAATGCAACAAAAGCGAGCGGGGCAACGTAATCAAAAACTTCAAATAGAAACTAAGTTACGCATACGAATTAATTATTCATCGGCAAACAAATTAATGTTTACCCCCGTGTTTAACGAGTTCGCGTCATTGTTTATTAACAATAGGGAAAGCGATTAAAGCGAAGGTGTGGTATATTAACGCCTGTTGCCAAGGGGTGGCCAGGAGTGAAACATTCATTCGTAATGCGTTGGTGACAGGGAAATTGAGCTTTCATATACAGTACGTAGACGAGCTACGGCGTAGACGGTTACGAGGCCCGATGTAATCGTACGATTTTTCCAGTTGCTACGTGGGTGCTACGACCTGACGTCTTTTATTTACATGCATCGCACTGTGTACACGCCGCTGGCTTCAGATATAGCTCATTACGATATGATAATAAAGATATTCGGCATTCTGTGTTTACTGTGTATCACGTAAGTGCTGTCGCGGTATAAAACTAATAATAAGAGCTACGCCGTAGCAACAAGTTTCTACGGATGACATCGAAGTTAACCTCTTAAGGTTGGTGCGATGTTAACGAGTGTACTTATAGCTACTTTTTTTATAATCCTTTAAATTTTAAAAATATATAACCAATATATAAATATGAATCAGTTATAAGTGCCTTACATGAACTGAAAGTCTTATTTTAAATATATTGTTCTTGTAAACCCATCTTAATTTGTTTTTGTACTTTTACAGTAGAACAATAATATATTCGAAAAATAGTTCTTGGGAGGTGGTAGAGACAAATTTGAATTTGATATTGTCGGACCGCACGTAGAGGAGTGCAGCATGTTGCTGTATTGTAGGCTAATTGAAATTTCTACAGTAGAGTATGTCGTATTTAAATAAAATTACAACTTTAATTGAACTTCATATAGTTGTTCTTTAGATATTCACAACCTGTGTTTTTAATTATATCGCAGGCTCTGGAGTGTGTCTACTCTGTGATCGTATTGTAACTACTTAATATGTAAAAGAGTAATGAATTCTATATTCACCCTATGACACCCCTGTCAATTCAATCATTTTAATTGTGACCACGATCCTTCTAGGTGCGGTAACAGCAAGATGCCACCGCAATAAATAAATGCTATAAATTGCAAAAATAATGTATGGCAATAAATTGCGGGAATAAATTGCAGGAACAAGTAATATACTTTCTTTTACAAAATACTAAAACTATTAAATTCATCTAGATAGAGATAACATACAACATTTAAATTCAAAAGCTATAAATTAGACTTTGTAAGTGCAGACCTCACTATTTTTTATACAATCATCACACAAATTCACATTATTTTGTAAACGTTAGAGAAATATTTATGTCGATGTACAATTTAAAATATTAGATAGATTTGTACAAGTAACACTAGTTTATAGTGGTCTACTCTAAACACATAACAATGTTTGTGTTTGCAAAAACAGAATATTTATTTTTTTATAAATGTTCCGCGCACTGATATTAAATTGTTATTTTTATCATTTTCACGTAACATTCTAAAAATATCTCATGCTATGACACAAAAATAAGTAAACATCTAAAAATTAAACGTTTAACAGGGGGCGTCTGTGTCGATAACTCTGTGATATACTCGTAACTCGGCATGTCACGGCCGGCGCCAGCGCGCGGGCTTATTCTGGACGGAACATGACTAGAGTTAATATATACGTATATAGTATTAATTTTTATATTAACTGTGTATGTAACTTGCTCTGAACGTATTAATAATTAGTAACTAATTCGATTATAATATAACCATGTCAGATGAGTAACGATAGATGTAGTTCGCTCTCGGTGCTCTGTCTACACCGTAAAGTACCCGCGTGACGATGTAATAATAATAACAATAAGTTTAAATAATTTGTATATTTATTATTCATAGTAATACGTTTAACAATAAAGCAAAAATTTTGTTCGCATAATGTTTATTTTTTATGATGATTACTCAACTTTTTAGGTCATTTTATTCATCATATCCGATTCTTTACCATTCCGCAGTTAAATATAGGTTCCCTCTCACCATGGAGAGAGTTAAACACATAGTCTGCCACACTGGCTAAGTGCGGGTAGTTTATTAGGATCTTTTGTTTTAATAGTGTTTATTGCGATTTATGTATTTGTTAATGTTGTTTACTGCGTGGTAATATACAGCAAAACCTGAAATTTTATAACAAATTATTATTTTATAGTAAGAAGAATAAGAACAATTGTAAAAATAAAATATAAAATCTTGTGTATGTTACTTTTCTGAATTACAAATTTAATAATGTTGCAAAAAAGCATATGCGTACAAAAAAGTATTTATTTATTTCATCAGCGTGAACCTCACGTTACCAGAATAGTGGCGCGGCGCCGGGCTCGCCTTGGCTGCCGCGCCGCGAACTCTCAATTGCCTGCTTCGTCTTTTGATCTGATAAACAATGCAGTGCAACTGCATACACTGCCGTTTGACATTCAAAATTGTAATTAGACTAACATTAGTGGATTAATAATTTTGTATTACACGTAACTTCACGCCAGTAATCGCCGAAGAGGTAGGCACAGGAATGCAGAACACTCCCACGTTTTACCGATTACGTTTACGTCCCACTATGTAATAGGTGGTGAATCTATTGCCATGCATCGGGCACATATACAGACTCCGAACCACTACCAGAATTTTAATTAAATTTTGTAGCAGAAAATTTTCTAATTAGAAAATTTTGTAGCGTTCGACCCGGGAATCGAATCCGGGACCTCTCGATTGGCAGTCGAATCTGCAACCAACACGACTAACGTGTAGATACAATAACATTTTCATGAATATGTGCCAATTATACCTTGAATTTTTTTTGTAATGTATACCTAGTCTACTTATCAGACGGAAATAGCACCAGATGGATAATGGTGACTATAATCGCATTCACAATCGAGGATTGGTCGATACGTTGTCGACTTTGAAGGTGACGTTGGTCCTTTATGCCTCCTTTGTGGACAGCACTCCCTACATACCTCATTCAGCACTACCAAACGGCATCGCATGCAAAATGTTAGCTCCCATTCTATTACTGCACAATTACCAATCATCTATTCAACCGTAAAGCTTTCGTCGTCCATAAAACGGGGCACAGAGACCGGAAGCGTCCGGAACGTTGGGAACGCGAGCATGCGCGGCGGTGAAATATGCAAGCGTATGCAAGCGACGTGCGCCGTGTCCTGCCCGGTGGCGAATGTTATGGTAATCTCGGAATTGTGAGCGGGAGAAGTTTATGAGTCGAATCTTCAACTTCAGCTAGGGTTGGCACGTAGGTGGAACTGAAAAATTTCCAAGTCAAAAGTCAGCGTGAAGAGAGTGGAGCATCTCGGGTTTCTAAGAGATATTTGTTACTTGGTGTTGTCTGCCTGTTCCTTTCATGTTAAATGTTTGTACTTTTATGTAAAATACACATAATGATTCTATTTCATAAGTTAAAAATATATGATATCTACAGTAAAATCTGTAAATCACGCGTTTCATTGAATGTTGCTTTGTCAATTATTATGCAAATTCGAAAGTAAGGAAATATTTGTGGCAACCCTAGTTTGAACAAAATTGAAGTAATATTCGCCTCGAAGCGTTGTTCTCGTGTGTGACGTAAGTTTGTTCCCATCTTACATATGTTTTGAATGTACATACTCATGTTGTTCGCTATTTGTTTATTCATCAATGCGTTTACTTGCCAGGTGAATATATTTAAAGATAGGTGGCGGTTAATCATATATTGCAAACAATATACTACTAATAAAGTTAAATAATAAGTAACGACATTCAAATACATTAAATTATCGGTAGTAAATTAATAATAAGCATTAAATTATTAGTAGCATCTTAGGTAATATGCATGTTGACGTACCTAGCTTGAATTGCATTTCCGTAATATATAAGTATGCATACAATGTAATATGTAACTTAATTTGTCGTATTATATATTGACAATTTAATAATAACATGAACAAAAATGATTATATATACTTGCTTGGTACATGTATATTACAAACGCCTATATGCTTAATATATACATTGTTTACACGCTTATATGCTTTATATATACATTTTTTACACGCTTATATGCTTAATATAATACCAGTATTTACACATATCAATACGAGTATATACACATAAGTATACTTTTCCCGGTGTTAACGGCGCGTTAGAGCCATTGCTCAACATCGTCATATCTCTTCCGGTTCATTTCTCAGCGAGGGAAGACGCGCTGTATCAATTATGTATACTTTGACCTGTTTGCGCGATATCGCTTCACTGGTAGCTATTTTTCGTTACACCAAAGCGGGCCGTGTGCAATGTGGAGATATAAATAATTTATGTTTAACGTGATGTTTATAAACATGAAAAATTGTAGGAGCTGGACGAGAAAAGTCGCGAACGATTGTTTGGTTGTATAATTTAACTCAAGTTAAATTGAACATGGTTTTAATGATTTTGATGAGGTTCAAAACGATTGTGTAGTATATTAAACTTCATTTTGCATTTTGCTAAATGTCAAACTAAACAAGATTCGCAAAATAAAGCATGAAAACTTGTTAATTAATAAGAACGGATAGATTGCTTATAAAAACATTTCCATTGATTCTCTAATAGTGGCTCCATAGTGAAACTTATGAACCGTGGGAATGTATTATATTCTTCTACTTCCCTCTTCGGGGATTACGGGCGTGATAATACTTATAGTCCCAATCCCATTGACAACTGACCCTTACGAAGGGTGTGAAACAGTTCTTCGGTAGTTTTTTCCCTGCATTTATACTAAGGGTTTTACCAACACATTTCGCTTTCACGTGTTCGGCAAAACCCATAAATAATAACTCAACCATAGACTACCATTACCGATGCAGACCGATAAAAAGCGCGCGGACCGAAGCATCGCGTCACATCCGGTGGCGATGAAAAATGGCGGCGGGTGCATTTCCGTTGCACGTGGCGCATTGATAATGGGTTTACCTTGGTTTTATGGCGTTTTGCACTTCCATTGTTTTCCCGTTTACACTCTACGCTTGTAGTATTGTATTGTCGCTCGGAGATTTTAGAATTTGAAGCATTGGTAAAAATACAGGAAGTTGTCTATAACACGCTATCTATATCCTTTTCATTCTTTTATCATCAAAAAATAAAAATGAACTAATGTAGATTCTAATTGCTGCCTAATGTAATTGCGAGCGGATGTGCTGTGCGATGTATTATGCGCATGTATTATGGGCATGACCACTGCACTGCACTTGGATTGTAACACCGTTCTGATGATGATTATAGATTAAATATATCATTTACCACCCAGCTTTATTGAAAATCCAACATTTATTTATATAATGTTTGCGCTGCCAAAATGTCATACGATTGATATTATAAATATTAAAGAGATAAATACGAAAAGATACGACTTTCGAAGCTTTTAATGTACTGCGGCACGCGGGTACAGAATGCGGTTAATCAAATACACATCGATGGCCCATTTGGAGATCTGCCCAACGCGCCAGGCCGCCGCGACCTGCAGAGGCTGTCCGTGGGAGACGACAAACTGCCCGGGATTACTTCACTAAAACGATTTAACTGACTGGCCCGTTGGTGTAGAGGTTAGCGAACCTGACTGTTTCGCCGGGGCAGTGGGTTCGATTCCCACCGAGAATAAATATTTGTGTAATGAGCACAAGTAGCTGTTCTGTCTGGGTGGAAAAAAATATCTATTTAAATATATAGTTATTATATATGTACATACATATGTAGTTTACCAGCCGTCTAGTTATTATACCACAAGCTCTCTTGACGCTTACTTTGGGATCAGCTGGCCGTGTGTGAAGATGTCCCAAGATAAACGTAACTTCGCGCCTGTAATTCCCGAAGAGGTAGGCAGAGGAATGCAGAACACTCCCACGTTTCACCGGTTACGTTTACGTCCCACTATGATCCTAATATATTATTATTATTATTGTAAAATTCCCAATCCCTAGCTAGGATTTTCAGCACTTTGAGTACTGTAAATATACGCAAAGATATCAAGGAAAAATAAATAACTTCATTTGGTAATTCGGTGCTGCTGAGTCAGGAATTTAACATAACATACAGCTTGAAAATACATAGTTAAAAATGTTCCTTATAGTCATTTACAAAGTCATATTTGCTTAAGAAAAATATGTTTTGCCAAATGACTTTTATTATTATTTATTTTAGATATTGTTATTATAACTTCACGCCAAGCCTGCTGATGGATACGCAGATAGCATCAAGTGCTAATATACATATCTTTAATAACACACATACGTAATGGTAGCCATTACGTATGTATTTTCCCAGTTTATATGAACTCTCATGTTATATCAATTATGTCAACGTGTGATGGAGCGTATTGCGAATCTTTGTATACACACAAGAAGATCGACTTCACATAGCCACGTCATTAGTAAAAGGGTTTACGTTGAAATCGTTTACGTAAACGTCAAAGTCGAAGGTAAACATTTTAACGCTGCTGAAGTTAAGGGCTGGTCATTTTTGACGAGGGGCGGCGGAGAATGGCGTGGTCATTTTGTAATTAATCTTGCGACCGTCCATGGTATTGATGTGGGTTAACGGTTTCACGAAACGGAAGCTGGTAAACTTATATTCTATAGGTACGACAAAATTCATAATATTTTTATAACAAGGATATTATTTGTTATATAGTACGATACAAACATTGTTTGTATGTATCGCACTCCATAATATACACATGCGCATGTCCTATATATCTAGCAGAACCCTTAGGACTTTATACCGGAGGTTATGTTTGGATTGCCTGAATAAGCGTATCTATGTACCTACCTGTTTACATTACACATCATTGCCTACCACTTACGGTATTACAGGCGTGATAGTACGCTTAACACGGTCGCTTAAATACGAACACTTCTATGTAACATCATAAACATGTAATATAAAACCCTTGTTTCACGGTATCTATAAAGATTAATCAATGTTTAATTTGGTCAAGCCCAGCCTTTCGGCGATTTGAGTTACGATATTACGGAACTATTGTCCGCATTCGCAGGTATCGGGAAGATGTCACGTGACAGTTTCGTCGGCGCAAGTGGACGCCGGCGCCCGTCCGTCTGTGCTCAACATTTACGCGCCGAATCGATCCGCCCGCCCGACGGACGGAAATGTCAGTGGGCCGCGCAAACAATAGCTCCTCGCTAATAACAATGTTATGTGTGCTGTTATGCAGCGTACGGAAATATTATGTACGGAAAATGCACGGTTAAATCTGATCGGATAGCTACATCGAAATAAACAGTTTGTTGAAAATGACAAGATTTCGACGGATAATTATTTTGTACGCTTGACATGGCTGTATGAGGACATGAGGACAGGGCGCAATGGCTCTCTTTGGGGGAGGCCTATGTCCAGCAGTGGACTAAGATAGGCTGATGATGATGATGACATGGCTATATCTGTTTATTTGGCCAATGATAATTATAATTTACTACTATTAAAGCCATTGTACTGTAATATTATCAACCAGTCTGCAAACTGGATATTTGTCATTCGGTGCTTTCTGACTGTCCCATGACGGAGCTGGCGTGACCTACATATGTATGTTACTCAAATTCTACAGAGTTGTCCATAAGAATACTTTGAGAAACGCTGGTACCACGTAGGTGTTCCAGTAACGGTTCTAGATAAATCTAAAACGTAACTTCACGCCTGTAATCCCCTAAGGGGTAGGCAGAGGAATGTAGAACATTCCCACGATTCACCGGTTACGTTTACGTCCGACTATGTAATAGGTGGTGAGCCTATTGCCATGCCATGTGCCTGATGCACATATATAGACTCCGAACCACTACTAGAAAATGTAAATTAGAAAATGTTGTAGTGTTCAAACCGGGACCTCCCGATCGGCAGTCGCACTTGCAACCAACACGACCAACGAGGCAGTCTAGATAAATCTCTTTCCAATAATATTATTATTGTTTCCCTGTTTGACACGAATAGCCTCTTAGAACCAATTTAACGCCATAGCTGTACCATGCTGGCAAATTATGGATTGCAATTTATCGTTTTTTATTTGAATCATTCAGAATGACCTTTCGAAGTATCTTCTTTTCGACGACTTTTCTTTCTTTTCGAGGTTTTTTTATTTTCTATTATTGAAATGCGGGTCTCTTCAGAATGAGTGGCTCTACTGAATCTGCCATAGTCTGGTACGCAGGCCAGGAGCGGTGCGGATAAATTTGTGTATTTTATTTGATAACTGTAATGTATGCAGGTTTCCTCTTCAGTTTTCCTTTATCTTTATAGCAGGTGATATTAAATGATCAAACTCACATTTTTGTAACGCACTATATATGCGTCAGTGGTCAAACGAATATTAACAATGGAGCCTAATTTTTTGAGCACTGGCAATAATGACTTATAAACTTAATATTAATAATTATTTTCTTATAAGTAAAATATTCATGATCAATAAATAGACCAAAAAACAAGAAAACTTAAATGGAGATAGAACAATCTGAGCGGCGCAATTCTATTCAGACGTCAAGTGTTGCGGCGCGCGGCGCTAATGTCTGACGCTGTGTCACTCGCGGGTTCCGTCGGTGACATGGCGCGTGTCACAGTCGAGCACCGCGAGCGGTACCCGCCCGCGTCACCGGACGTGCGCAGACAATCAGACAGTGGGCACTCCTTGTGATTAAATTCTGTTATGAAATTTCGCAGCTGTTATTATTATTTTACTCGTTTATTTTTCAATATTTTCGTTGTACATAATATGTTATACGTATGTAGTGGTTATGTAATCAAATATAAAATAGGCCGGAACATGTTTGTTTTTTAATAGCTGAGATATTACAGTTATTTTTATAAAAGACATATCTACAAGACTATAATAGTGTATCATTGTTACAAAGTGTGTGAATAACGAAAGTATATAATTAAGTAAGATTAATTTTGCATATATAACATTTGTATGGCAACGCTTTTATATTAGGGTGAATAGTAACTAACAATATATATTTTTGTTTTCACATACTGTGACTGATTAATGTACACATTTGTGTTGAGATAAAATTAGTTCACTTTTTATGGTCATCCTCTGATATATAAATTTCGTGTACGGTACAGCGTTTACAAAATAGTCATTTTGACTTATCTAAATACAAAATATTTTGTTCATGTCAAGTAACTGAGCTAATTCTCTTCACGTACATACATAAGTTAAGTACACATGTTTATCCATACACGAGCGTGGAACAAACGAGACACGACGGGGGGCAATCTGCAGGAGTGTCAAACGTTACATAGCCGCGTAGCGGCGGCGCGCGGCGTCGTATCTGACGGCACGTCACTCGGCGTCGCCGGTGCGCGGGCCGTGGAAACAGCGACGGATGTAGGTAGAGTAGAGATGCGAACGAATTCCAATTGAAGGCAAAAGAGAAACATCAGTTCAATGTAACACGTGGTCAACGTAGTCCATTGTGGATGTAATCGTTTTCATTAAGAAAGAAGCTTTTCTTTCTTTGTCCAAGAGTCGAATGATTAAAGGATTAATAAAAACGTCAAGTAGTTTCCGTAACGTTAGCTGTATACGCACATGTTCTGATATTTGTATTTTTTTTCCACTACAATTGTCCTTTTCTTGTACAACAGTTACATAACAGTAAATAAAACAACAAAATGTTTTCAGGTGAAAACAATGAAAAAGAGACTAAGGCTAGTTACCATCGCATAAAAGAACATTTCCTTTTTATTATAAAACAAAAAAGAAATCCTAATTGTTATACAGGCTGCTGTAATACGGGCGTTCTGTTTGCAATGTTGGGTTTATAAAACGTTCATTGTATTTTAATGTTACTACTACATTTTCTGCGTCACACGAATATGTTTACATGTTAACGTATTCATATTAGACCCGGGCTTGTTCAAGTGTAAAGTGTACGGAGAGATTGGATGCAAAGAACGGAAGATCGAGCTCGGCGGCATGCTTGAAGATGCCTATGTCCAGCGGTGGACGAAAATAGAGTGATGATGATAAACAGAGAAGGGTATTTTCATGGAATAGAGGGCGAGGCTATAGACAAGCGTTGTCTGTATTCATTGTTGGTCTATGGTTAGTCTGAGGTAAGATCGAACGCCAGACCTACAGCATATGTTACGTTTGCCTCATATCGTTACTCATATTTGTGCTTTAAACGGTTACAATTTAAATAATTTATACACGAGTGCAGGTCGTTGGCTCGTCTAGACGGCCGTTCTGGCAAGTCCAGGCGGACTGAGGCGGCGCGGCGGTGCAGTCAATTGGATGCATCGTTGGGAAGTTTTTTTCAAAACTGGCTTGAGATCGCGTGCGATCTTGGAACGCATCGGATGTGTTATGTAATGTGTGTTTATATATACCTCTTTTAATCTGCTCGAAGGCGTCTGAAGTATGCCAACTTGAACTACGCCGGCATGAGATACTTTGGTCTCAATAGTTCTAAACTATAAGGAGGGTATTCTCCAAGAATAGGTAGGAATGAAATGGTGGACGATGACTAAGGTATTTATTGGAAACCCATAAATGTTTTTGATGTACATATGTATGTGTGTATATTATATTTTAGATTAAAAATTAAATAAAGGATAAAATATTTCTAGTATATTATAATTTATTTACAATTGTGTAATTTTAATCCTAATATTAATTAAATTAAAATTGTTGTATAATCGTATAAAAGAAATACGAGTTCTTAGTAATCCGCAAGCATTAATTAATTCGTTGGGTACCAGAACGTAACATCGGAAAGTTTTTTTTTTTTTTTATAATGAGGAAGTAGAGGACAGGCATGCAGTCCACCTGATGGTAAATGGCTACTGCCGCCTATAGACATCTGTAAT
>DWEI01004410.1:0-11716 GCA_018245875.1 Mysoria ambigua
ATTTTTTTTTCTGAATTCAAGGTATGCAGGTTTTCTCACGATGTTTTCCTTCACCGTAATAGCAAGTGATATTTAAACTTAAAACGCATTTTTTTAAGAGGTACGCGCCTGGGATTTGAACCCGGTCTCTCGGAGTGAGAGGTCGAATTTCAAACCACTAGGCTATCACTGATGTAAACGAAATATATCCCATGTTAAACCCGAAGAGAGGCAGAATAGCGTAGTACACATCAACCAACGTTTCACCAGTTACGTTTACGTCACCACCATCGAATTGATGATGAGCTATTGCGATACACTGAGCACATATTAAGAATCCAAGACTAATGTCTCGGAACAGTAGAAATTCAAGTTAGAAAAATTAGAATAATAGATTTTCCCAGATTTGACGTATTATTTATATAATAGTACACGGGATGTGATTCCAGGACCTCTCGGTCGGCAGATGCGCTTTCAACTAACTGCAAATTCAACTAACTCTGCCTACCTCTTCAGGGATTATAAGTATGATGTTACGTATATTTCGTTACTATATTCTTCACTTTTAGCTGCTTTATATCGCCTTAGTGATGCTTCAGCGTCTAAAAAATCATATTTTGCGAAATGAAAACCTTTTCATAATCTCCAGCATCTATTTTTCACAGCGCTAAAGTACTTGTCTAGTTGTATGAGAACATTCACATACTTGATACTGTCGGAACATCTTTATAGCCGTTTTATAGAGGAACACTGAATATTACTTTAAGTGTGCTCGCTTTGAAAATGTTTCATACATTTTATTGCACTGACTCTAATACATGTTTACAGCTGTTGAAGTGGTTATAGGGATGTCAATTTTCAATGTCATCGTTTACAATGTCATCAGTCATATTAAGGCAAACATTAATTTCTACTGACAATTGGCGTAAAATTCATTCAATTGTTGAAATATCTAATAAAATTGCATTTACAAAGCAAAACATTTGCGCAATAAAAAACGTTTCCCTTAAAGTAAATATGAACGTTTAGGACAGTATAGAATATTATTTTTTTACATTACAAAAGTATAAGTTACTAATTAACGCTGCAACTCAAAGCAGTCTAAAAACATTAATGTTCTCTGTTGAGCACATAACAAATAATAATATCATTAAAACATCAAACAAGCTCTGGGGGAGGCCTATGTTCAGCAGTGGACAGCTATAGGCTGATGATGATGATGATGATGATCAAACAAGCTTCTATATTTTGATGTTTATCTTCACTCCAATAAGGTTGGCAGTCAGAATGTATAAACAGTATTTAGTCAGCACTATAGTTTGCAGCCTGAGTATTTCAAAACTGCTCACCAGCTGCTGTGAATTGTTCGTAATATAAGGAACTGCTAAGATATTATACCAAACTGAACGGTGGTGGCAAATCTATCTGGTTAAATTTAAATTAATTTATGGAAGCGTTTATTCTGTATGAGAACTTAGTCTTGAAATTTCGAGAATATTCCTTAGAGTAGTGAAGATATTCTAGCATGATGACCATTAAATTGTTATAAATTTCTTCAATGTCTTTAACGGATTTCCGGGGGTTTTACGTTTACTTGGCGGAAACGTGTTGGCTTTAAGAAATTGAAAATTATATTGTGATAGACAAGAATCGACGGGTGCTACCTAACCCTATACAGACATACCTAAATCTACAGCTGACTCTCCGAAGTAGTGATAGATCAGATGTTTAGTTTTTGTCTTATAATCTATGGAGATTTTGGAGAAAAAATGGATTTCCGTTTTTATGAAATCCTCTTCGTCAAGTTGATAGCCGACCTTGACTAATTAGTCACCGTGTTATAAGGATTAGTCGCAATGTTCAAGATGTACAGGGCAGAATATGTTAGTATTTATCAGACATAGTCCCCAATTATGGAAGCTCCATTCATGTACCCCGTTTTTAAGACTTACTGTCACTTATGGTATCGGTAAAAGAAACAATGAGGAAACCTGTATACCATAAAATTATCTATTATATTCCCTGACAATAATCCAAAATTACTGTAAGACAAACATTAATGTGATTAATTTTATGGTGACTATTAAGGAGGTTTCTTCGAAACACGGCGTAAAAGCGTATTTCCACAATATTATCCGTGAAAAGATAATACCCGTTCCTGTAAACGACGTGTTAGGTGATGGTTCGATATGAATTAATAATAATTATGTTAATAGTTGATTTTCCGCCGTTATGTTAAGCCATGGCGGTACTCAGATTGTATCTAATTACTGGGCACAAAGTAATTACCCAGCCGAGCACTAATTTATTCAAATCTCCTCTATAACATTTGTAGCGTCCTAATTACTTGCTCTGTTTAGCTTACTAGTATTTATGCATAATGTACCTTTGTATTGTCACATTAATAACATTATTACCCCACAATAGCAAGGTATACCACAAAATTTACAAGATTACATACCAATAATAACGTTGTTATATCTTAAAGCCAAGATCCTTACAAGGTAGGCAGAGAACCTGGAGTGTCAGGTGTCTGTTTTCTTACAGATCTGATATGCTCATACTGCTCATATTAAAATACTACAAAATTAATTTTAAAAATGCTAGTTTGCAATTAAACTTTATATTATACAGATAGTGGACTTTAATATAAACATTTAATTTACAAATTTTGAATTTTGCGAGTATACTACACTCATCTGCTTACATCTTCAGAGATTATAGGCGTACTGTTACATTTTTTAAACAACTAAAAGCTTCATTTGTTCCCTAACGTAGCCGACTTCTAGGAAACTTTTACAGGATGTCTTTCCCCAGAGAGTCATTATGAAATTACTATTAATTTTAAAACACAATAAAAAGTAGAACGTTATAAAACTCCCAAAGCGAAGAGACAGCTGCGGACTCCTCTCTTTTCACTCGGAAATAGACGTTGAAATATAAAAGAATGTGTAAAACAAGACTATAGTTTTATGAGCGCTCGCTGGCAACAATCGAGGCGAGAATAAATAAAGGGGAAAATAAAAACGGAGTATATGTACCATTTAAAGTCGCTGAAGCCAAACGAATAATGAATATTACAGCGAGCTCGCACAACGCCAAATTGCGGAATTGTAAGACTTGAGATGGAACTCTAAATAGACGGACAAATATTGTACGACAAGATTGTAAAAAGATTCATTGCACTCGAAGTATGATATATAATTGTTTATTCAATTAATGACACTTTAATGTGGTGATTTATTTTAATTTTATCAATCAACGCATATCATGTATGAAATTAAACGTAACATTACGCATGTAATACCCAAAGAGGTAGGCAGAAGACAAGAAAATTAGTAAAACAATTAAAGTTCCAACATTTTACCAGTAACATTTTAAGTTCGATTGATTTTCCAACCGAAAAAGGTAAGTCTACTGCTATAAACTGGGAACAAATCTAAACTCCGAGAGCCGAGGTTCGAATTCAGGACATCACAATCAGCACCTGCCCTTGCGTACCACTCCATTTTAATGTATTTAAAGACATAACTTCACGCCAGTAATCCCCGATGGGATAGGTACAGGAACGGAGCACATTCCCACGACTCAACAAGGCGCGTTTAGGTCCTACTATGGAATAGGTGGTGACCCTATTGCCATGCATTTTACACATATCCACACTTCGAACCACTACTAGAAAATCTAAATTAGAAAATTTTGCCCCGTTGGTCCTTTTTGTTGCAATTGCGACTGCTGAACGGAAGGTCTTGGGTTCAATCCCCAGGTCGAGCACGACTAAATTATTTTAATTTAGATTTTCTAGTAGTGGCTTGGGGTCTCGATAAGACCATCATGGCAATGGGCTCACTCTCTTCGGAGATTACAGGCGTGATATTACGTTTAAGTTAAATTTAAATAATGATATTTGAAATGCTAAAAAGATACAAAATTACAAATACGAAAAGACACTATTGAAATTAAAAGTGTACGAGTATGTAACACAAGCACAATTTCAATTACTTAAAATCTAACATCGTTTCAATATTATTCCTTACCAAAGTTACTATCAATATCGTATGAAAGGTATACTGCAATTTTCCTTATGCAGTTCCAGAGTTGACTTTTTTGCACCCACAAAGGCCCAACAAAGTGGTGGCTGTTTCGTCTGTTGTAACTTCACAATATCGAGAACAAAGAGATATACCTCCTGAAATGACTCGTTTGAAGTTAGATGCCTGTAAAAACTACATAAAAACTGCAGTTATACCGCATGTAACTCGCAACGTTTACCGTGGTCATAGGAACAGTGCAGCGGCTAGCGAGAAGCGTATAGATTCATATGCGGCTAGATGTCAAACAGCGAATGGTCGAATCATTTTCTTAATATCACAATTTTGTTTAAGATGATTTTTGAAAATAAAAGGATACAACGGTTTACAATAAGACCAATCTATTGTTAAACTGAGCTGTGACAAGATAAATATAATCTTGTTTTATATTTGATTGCTTTTCCTGTGTTAAATATTCCTCGTGAAAATTTATAATTAGCTCTTAAAAATCGACGCTGACGTTCTTGTTTCTATTCTTCCTTCCTTCTGCTTTTTCTTTCTTCTTCCCTATTCCTTCTTCTATGGTACTTCGACATGTACATCTTATGTAAACATGTACATTTTATCAGCTATGCTAATGATTACTTTATATTCCAAATTTAAAATGTCAAATTCCATGAAATCAATCTTCCTCTAACCGCCACACACTCTGACATCGGCCTTAGTTTCTCTATTTGTAAAACAGTATCCACGACTATTTCCCGTGAACGGACCGACTGACGAACGATCTTATTTACACACAGTTTCGTAAAAACTAATGGCTCATTTTGTCACATACCTAACTCCGCAACTTGTTTTAAATCCGTGGGAAGGATGAATCACGGCACTTAATCAATCTATCTGAGATTAAGTGATAAATCGTCTAGCTGTTACATTAATATTAAACTTTCGCAGATTAACTGTAGAACATAAATAAGACGTTATATATGTTGTTGTTTCGACGAATTTTAATGTTGCCGTTAAAACATTAGTCGTCGCGGACATTAATTTAAATATACCTCTGGTATCTCTACTTGAGTAATCGTTAAAATTATTTGGTGTGAGAACATCTTCAACTTTAAATCCCTTGTAACACCGTTATGATACGAGTAGGTGCATGTGTTGTATGTAAACTTGTGAAATGGAAATTTATTTTGTTTTTGTTCACTTCACCTCCTCAAAGATAACGAGAGCTTTTATTGATGTCGTCATATTTACAACATACTTTAAAAACCTAAAAGAAGGTAACAGTACGCCTTGTAATAACCAAAAGCGTAGGCAACAGAGTGCATACACTATACTCACACGTTTCATCAGTCTGTACATAATATACTTAACATACAAAATATTGAGGAAAAGAAAAGTGAAGGGTTCCGTTACTAAATAATCATTATAATCTATACGAGTAACTCTTAACCTAAGTACTGTATATTTTATTATTCTGGACTCGAGTTTTCGATGAAACATGTGCTAATCTGTGTTTCAACCCGAATCGTAATACAGGTTGAAAGCGTCTTTAGCGTGCGATTAATTCACGGCGTGATTTACCAAATAACGAAAGTATATACAGATACCCACATTCCATATAAAAATGTTCACTAAATCTGTGATACATTCAACTGAAGACAGACTGAAGCAATAAAATTTATTTTTTGTATGGAAGAATTATCGTACGCTATTGTGGCATCGAACTTAATGTTCCAGTCAGTTCCTGGGGCTTATATAAACCAAAACATGGGATGCCCTGCGATGCCACACATATCCCGACTCCCGGAATTCACCCGAAAAGGACATAAACGCGACAAAATTGTATGCGAAAAGCCATAAATTAATGTTCATTAAAACTTGCCGAGTGCCAAATACGAGTTTTATTCCCTCAAAACCGAAATCTAAATCGTCAGTCGGCTGTAAATCTTGATTAAAAATATATTTTCCAAGTGAATTAAGCCAGAGGTTTTTTTTTACACGGGCCACACGGTTATTTTCAAGTTCTAAGACATATTAATAAAATTAAATGTTTGAGAAACCCATGGAGTTTCATTTTATTGTAATTTCCTTACCGATTGTGCAATATAGATAGTTCAAATTCTTGAACTTAATAATTTCTGGAACTTAATGTCTATCAGTCGGATGTATTTATGTAGATATTGAAGGTTAATTGTTTTATTTGTATATATTTATGTTATAAGATCTGTGTATTTATTTAATAAACATTTACATGGGCTACCAATTAAAGAATGCAGATGGTTTAATAACAACATAATGAAAATTTGAACATGTTTTCTATTTAGAAATACTTAATTATGTTACAACCAAAACATTTGTGGTTTTAATATTTGTATAAAAACTATCAACAACTCCATGGTTTTTTTTCTGCTATTACAAAAACTACGTAACCTGGTTTCGTTAGATTTACACGAGAAGACAGCTAGTGATTCTTTGTCAATCTGTTAATGAAGATTTGTAACTGTCTTAAGTGTGATTTATTTATTTGTTTAATGTTATTGTTTATTTACAGGTTACAAAGGGAGAACTCAATCACAAAAATAGAATTATACAACCGATTTATACCATCGCAAAATTAATGGTAAATACATTTAAAGAAACCAAAAAACACGAAAATCACCGTGTTTTTTATTAATGCGGTAAATACTAGTCGCGTCGCGACAGAGACGTCGGAACATAGGACCGAACAAAACGTCTGCCCTTTAATCTTAAAACTTAATGGGAAACTAATAGGCGTGGAGTAATACTAATAAAACAATATACCGCCGTCGGCTTCGCCGTGATGGCGCGCTCCATCGATTCGATGGACCACGTCGATCAGATCGGATCTCCGCACGTTTTAACATTAAAAGCGTGAAACTTTTCAATTTCTCCACTTATTACCTTCCGCTTGAGCCGAACTTCGCGCGAACTTTTATTTTGTTTCGGGAACTTTGGGTTCCTGTGTGTTCGTGACACACGTTTCCCGATTTTCGCGTTGCCAAAAAAAAAATTAGAGGCGGCCATCACTACGTAATTGAAGTGTCAAAAGTTATCTGATTTTACTTGCAAAACGCGCGGCAATATGAAATTTTTTCGCGCAAGCGAGATCGTTCGGCGGAAAAAAAGAGAATTCGATATGAGGCGAGTGTGTGTGCAATCAGCATCCGACCTACATTCCATTTGGTAATATGCATATGAGCATACGTTGGGCGATTTTGAAATTTGCGATTTCGTCTGTCCATGAAAGCACCAATTATTTGTGATCTCATTAATAAAGCTTTCGGTATTTCCGTCACTGGATTAAAAGCACATGTTTGTTATTTTTTATGTCGTCATTAAAATTTAATACCGTCCGCCATATTATACGTTGAAAAATTTAAATGAATGATGTTTATTTTCGACTCATTACTTTTTATAGAACGTAAAAAATTAAAATGATATACTTTAGTTAAGGGCAATGCACATCGCGGAGGTTTAGTATTTGCTTAGGGCTTATATAAGGGCATATACTTAATGTAAAGATAATTACATCTCTGTCGACCTCTTCAAGGATTACAGACGTGATGTTACGACGCGACGTTACGTACTTGAAGTAAAATGCATTTATATCTGATGCTGTGCAGATTTAAGTTCCATATGGTGGTCACAAGGTAAGGCTCCAGGCGCTTGCCCTTAAAAGAGACCACACCTGTTTGTATCACCGAGTAGCTTCTACGTGCGGTTTGTAATTGAATATTATACATACGTGTATGAACTGCGTGTTGAATACCGATATAATTTGCATGATTGACCGCTTACCAGCATGAACGCTCTCAACCATATGCTTACATCCATTTACAAATTTAAAAATAATTCAACACGAAAACGCGAATACTACGCAAACGTGCAACGAAGCGTTTTAGTGAAAAATATTTATTTTATGCACTGCAAAATAGAGGGGTTGTAAATTTTTAACACCGCATTAGTTTTACGACGCATACCAGACCGTCTATGTGTACATTTACTCTCAACTTTATACAAAGTTATGGTGTACAAGAAAATTATCGTATAATAAATACAATGGAACATAGAGGGACTTTCGTACATTTAGTTGTTAAGCGAGACATACACATAAGTAATACAACGTTGGTTTTAACTCCAATTTATCGTATCAAGAAGATGTGTAATGAATGTTATATAATTACTACTACCAAGCATATTATTGATCATTTGTGATCATCAAATATTTGTAACTGAAAAACCTAGCGGCCAATATGTGTGATGTTTGACTAAACTATATACATATGTAGAGATACGTAACCTCACGGCTGCAATCCCCGAAGGGGTAGGCGGAGCAATTCAGCACATTCCCACGATTCACCAGTTACGTTTATGTCCCACTATAGAATAGGCTCACCTTCATTGCCGTGCATCGGGCACATGTGCAGATTCCGTGCCACTATTTTGCCGTGTCACTAAATTATTGTAGTGTTCGACCCGGAAATCGAACCGGGGACCTCCCGATCGGCAGTCGCACCTGCAACCAACCCGACCAACGAGGCAGTGGAGTCCGTGGCGATGATTGTTCAAATTTGCCTACCGCTACAATTAGTAGTTTTTTTCCGAGGGACTGCGGCGCGAGGGCGTCCGCATCACCACCTAATTAAAGGCGAAGAGCACACCAGCGCATTCTAAACGCTCGAACCGGCGTAACGACGTCATTATCGATGCCCTAATGAGCGTTGTGCGATACAACATGCGCCGGTTAATTGTCGAACAAATAGCGCAATGGAAACGAGGCCTCAATATTGCCGTGTGAACGTCGATCGTGTACACTGTGCGGTGTTGCAATTGGAACAACCGGCGGCGATGTCTTTTTGTCTAGACTCGGGCGTGCGGCGCAATGCGCGCCTAGTTTATTAACCCACAAAACCCCGTTCGACATATTACGAGTTACGAAGCGATACCATTGTAACTGTCGATGAAATCGATCAATAAATATGGTGTTGACGTTTCAAATTAATTTCAGTGAATACAGGATATGAAGCGATTCGGCTTAATCATTTAGTATATCTAGAGTTTTTTGTTCCAAAATTTGCAAGCGTTTACAGAAATATGTATGAGCATGTATGGACTCATGTTATCATTCGAATAAAAAGAATAAAGAATTAAAATGCCCTTTACTCCTATAAAATGAAACGGGAGATCATGCATCACTCATATTTGCATATTTGTAATTTAAATGGATGTATGTATGTTTTATGGGTATCAAAATAGATTAAAAAACTTTACACCTGTAAACCCCGAAGAGGTAGGCAGAGGAATGCAGAACACTCCCACGTTTTACCAGTTACACTTACGTCCCACTAGGGAATAGGCGGTGAGCCTATTGCCATACACCGGGAACATATCCACACTTCGAACCACCACTAGAAAATCTAAATTAGAAAATTTCGTAGTGTTCGACCCGGGATTCGAGCGTGGGTCTCCTGATCGGTAGTCGAACTTGCAACCAACACGACCAACGACACAGTCAAAATCCTTATATTAGTTTAAACAGAGCGAATGCCACAAGGAGTCGAAAGTATTGCCACTGTATTATCTTCCATACTCGAGTATTCAGTTTCAACTTTGCAATTTTCAACGAGGCATTCGTGAATAAATTCTGCAATTATTAATAACTTCAAGGTTAATAAACATTTATCCATTTCCAATCAATATTGTCTTTGAAATAGTCGTAATTATAACATAAGAAAGGTTTAAATTGAAACATATGTTGTTTAAAAACAAAACTATGATTGTATACAAATTCGTGTAATATAGAAATTACCACATAATCGCGCATTCGTCCCGTTACTATCACAAGACTTGGCTTCGAGACTCGGCGATGATCTAATCATGAGTTGGACGCCAACACGTGTGTTAGTTTCTCACTCCGGTAAACATACATTGTGTTCTTCATAATTTTATTTATAATATTGGAAATGTATTGTACTGTATTACTGGAACTGTATTGGAATTTTACCGGAAAGATGTCACGTGATTGGTGAAAAGTGGGAGTGACAAGACGGTCGAGTGGTTGCTGGAGCTACTGACGAGCGATAGGTCGTGTGTTCGATCCTAAAGCCGAGTCAAACTAGATTTTTCTGAAATTTTCTCACTGCAATTGGAAGTGGCTTGGAGTATTTGTGGCCGGTGCACGGCAATGGGTTAGTCCGTTGAAGTTACGTTCATAATACGAAACTGTAACACAACAGCGTATTTTAATATGCTATACAAGTAGCGGCAGTACTTCTCAAGCGGTCGGCTTAGAAACATAAAGAGGTTCATCAAGAATGCAAGCGGCACGGCATCAAGGCACGAGATGACTGTTGACTTACCCTCTGAAGGGGAGTAATGCTTTGTGACTCGGAGATTTTCTGCTTTTTGTTTATAGTTATTACTATTTTTCTTTTGTTAACGCACTACATGGGATAACTCCTTAAAATATATATTTATTATTTTTTACACAAGATTCTTGTACCGTTTAAAAATCGAAGCGTTCCAGCATTAATCGGAAAGGATGTATTGTGATGTAAATGTATGTTACAGAGATACATAGTGTTATTAAATAACCGATGATGATATAAAGTTCAAAGGGAGTTCCTGTCCTGAGTTCCTGAGTCAGTTCCTGAGTGTCCTGAGTTCAAATATTAGCGTGTGTATAGGTATTTACGAAGAATGTGTAGTTTAATATTAAATATAAGTTTCTGCAATGGCGTCGGAAATCACCGTAAGACCACCTGTGCAAATTCTCTTACATTACATTACTCTTGAACGTTTTTTAAGACACATAACACCTGCTCTTCTTGATAGAAGAACCGTATCTAAAATATAAACGGAAAAATTAAAATTATAACTACTATTTTTAATTTCTGCATTTCTTACGTCTCTCTACACCGTGTCTATTTTAAACAGCGACGACTAATCCGTATTTCATTGCGAAACAGGTTGAGAAAAATGCAAGAAATGAATGAATGAAGATAAATAAATACAGTATGAACAGCCGAGATTACTGAGTAAGTCTTGCTTTTGTTTTAACTCAACAACAGCGCAACAGTTTTTCCTGTTTATTTAATACGAAGGTGCGTTCTGTTTAGGTAAAACTGAAATCTCATACATACAACCTCATCTATCCTACAATCTACTCGTATAACTTTATTACTGCCCACGTATACACATGTGAATAAATACTTGTCATCTTAACCTTTAATTGTTTGTTGCTGTGACTATCAGTGTAACGCGTTTTAGTCATATTATAATTATGTGATATATATATTTTCTATGTAACGCTGTCGGATCACCAAACTACTAATTCAAGTAAGTAATTTGATTATCCTTTTATTTATGATAAGATTATGGTAAGACGAATTTAACTATTTGTATAACACTTTTTTACACAATTCAAATGCATTTTCGTTTGTTCGACATGCATATGTTTGAAACATTTTTCTTCAAATCTACTTCTTCCGCTTGCGTCATGCTTCATAAGTACCCGCTTTCGGAGATTTCTTACTTCCCAACATAGAGTGCATGCTGTGGTGGTAGAACCCTCTGTGGTTCGACTCCGGCAGCACCACCGCTACACCTATTTCTGCCTTATAACAGCAGCGTTAAGCGCTGCTGTGTTCCGGTTTGAAGGGTGTGGTAAGGGAGACATA
>DWEI01004411.1:0-11716 GCA_018245875.1 Mysoria ambigua
CACTAGGCATTAAGTCCGCCCTTTGTATTGCCATTAATGGTGATCAATAAAGAATAAATAAATAAATAAATAAATAATTCGTAGCGTTCTGGCAACTTTCAATGACGAAATTTTTCAACATTTATCGACCCAGAGACCGTTGCACGTCACGAGTATCGATTTCTCCGTGCGAAATTATGCATGAATGCAAATTTTATTGAAGTTCCACCATCTATACTGACTGCTAAGTAGTCTCCCGTTGTGCACGAGGCTGCATTCGGATTATTTATAAAACGTGTTGAAAGTAATTCCTAACAGAAGTAAAGGGCGCAGTAAATAGCTGTACTGAATATCTCTTGTTTATTTCAACAGTATACCTATATGACGTGTATATGACGTTATTTATTCTCAGATATTTTTTTCTCTAAATAATTGCTTTGTCAATTTGCTACGCGGTATTAAGATATTACGCAATACACATGTATCCGCTTAGTATGATGTAACATGGCTCACACGAGTCGGCTCGCGCCTTATTGCCTAAGGCATCTGCATCGTCAAATGATAAGCAATCATCGAAGGTATTAATAGCTGTACTAACACTGCACAATACTTCCGTAGCGTCACTGCCCACGTGCGTGTGTGCGTCACGCACGCTGGGCATTACAAATGGAGGAACGTGTGAAAACATTATACACGAGGCGTTCAGTACAAATCTCATTTGAAGGCTTTGGGTATATCTCCGTTCGACAGACAATTCGCAGGCCTCCGCACGAGGCTCTGTGTCGTGAGGCGTCATCGTCTCTCGCGTTGAGCGTAGGTACTGCAAATGTATTTCGATACATTTTGTAAATGACGTGACATTAGAAATAATGGTATATGACAGAATGACAAAGCAGATGATAAGGAGGACCAAAAATCATGTATCTCGACAGAAAAGGTCAGGAGTTGACTAATGGGTGAATCACAAGTATGCAATAATAACGTACTAGAAAAACTAAATCACAAAAATCCAGTAGTGCTGCCTTCGCCCGTAAAGATCCTAGCGTGATGATAAGCATAATAATAAAAAATGTGTATTATGTGGCCATTGCCAACAGGAGCGCTAGTCAGCAGACGGCTATCGTGCGCTTTGCACATTGTTGTAGGATAGTTTAGACGTAACTAAAGGGGCTCGTTGGTTGCGGTCAGTATACCGTCGCGCCACGTCCCTTGCGGGTTAGGCACTGTGCAGCGAATGTCAGTATTCTACATTGACCACTCTCTTACAAGCTGTTGCGTTGAGTGTCAACAAAAGGATGTAACTTGTGGTAGGTTCGAGGGTACACAGGGCGGTGTGTGGTGGTGTGTGGTGGTGTATGGTGGAGAGCGCGCACGGACCTCGCTTGGACGCGTGGAAGCTGTCCTGCGGCGAGATGGCCTCCACCTGCGCGAGCAGCTTGGCGCGCGGCAGCACGGCGCGGTCCGCGTTCACGCGCTCCACCGCGTACCGGAACGCCACCTCTTGCTTGTCGTCCTCGGGGTGGAACAGCCCACCTGGTGCCAGCGGGACGCTTTACTGATTCAGTTCACTGCGTTGGAATTGTTATTGGTCGTTTTCTTCGAGCCTTCACATTCTAACATTTCGTTTATGCGATACGCTTATATTTTAATTCAGATGATAACACTGCGATTTGTTATTAAATTAACTTCAGTTTATCTATTACGGTTAATCTGAATTAGTAATAATCGGATGTTAACATAAGAAAGTGGTCTGATCAATTGTAATAATTCGATACAGACACGTTTCGTTGTTGCATCATTAATCATAGTTTGTAATTTGAAAGAGCCAACAGGAAACAATAAACAGTGTCGTCATCATCAACCTGAACCTCACGAGCCTGTAACTAATCTATTGTGAGCAGAAGAAATATCTGTGAGCGGGTGCAGCGGCTGTCAATGAGTCATAGCGACGTTTCTGGGTCAATTGGTCTCGGTGTCCCTCCGCCGACGGGTCCGCGCGTTCTCTTTTCAAACGGCAGCCCGGACTAATTGGAGGGAGCGCCGTCTCGCACACTCTCATTCTGAACGGCCGCGTATTGTCGCCGGCGAATGAGTGTCACAGCGCGCGCCGTCTACGGATGATCGGCGTCTCAGTGACCCGAATGATGTGTTATTGTTGGCGCATAATGCTATTTAAATTTTGTTCTTTATGATCTGCTGATGACAGAGTAATTTGTAAAAGAGAACCATTGTATAGCACGTAAATGTGCAGTAACTTAATTAGTTAAATAAAACACATCTACAGTAGATATGGGTACACGCTGACCAATACTTGACCTCACCGCAGTATATTTGTACTGGGTAGAAGTCGAACCCACAACCGGAGACCGTTTAAACTAGAACTCCTTAGCCATGTCGATGTTTGTCGATGTGTATGGACCTACACGACCAGCGACCTATGGATATCTGTGACCGCGGACCTCTAAACAACACCAGGCTCACCTATCCGAATGGTGTCGGGCAGAGCCGAGAGGTGGCCGGCGAGCAATACGAGCAGCACCGCACCGGACCCGCCCATTCTGAAACAAACGAGATCAAACGCGTGGCCCCCGGAGTTACACACGCCGGCGAGTGATGAAGAGACAGATGAGCCTCGCTTCGGGCTCACTTATAACGATAAAAGTCTCCCATGTAGTTATACTTACACAACTGTTTCTTATCTATTTTGTTAGGGAATCCGTCTACGAGAAGAAGGTTAATTAGTTTTATCAATGCAATGATATTTCCAAAGGACAGAACGTTTTTATATTAAATATAATTATCGTTTACCTGTTAATGTTTACTTTAATTATTCACGTCTGAACACAATAAGCGCATGGATTAGCACGTAAACACGCTTCTTCGGAGTGGTTACGACAACTTGTACAGAATCTGTATATCCTCTGTTATAAAAATCATGTCAGCGTTAAATTGATTTTTTATTGCTTGTATGTGTATATGTTAAGTTTGTACATTGGTATATAAAAAAATTAACTTTTAATACTTCTTTATTTAAATATTTGCTCGCCAACTTCAACGTCAGAATTATTTTAAAAGTTCAATGCACGTAGTGTTCAAGTTTGAAAGTTTTCTGTTCCGGAGAAATTTTAAGGAGAAACTCTGTGTTTATTCTATTTGCCGATGGATATTATATTTCTACTATATATTGATGTTTAAGGTTAAGAATGATGTCTATTTTCTTAATGGCCTGACACATGGAGAAGAACACACAATTATTCTAACATTTAAACAAACAATAAGAAAACAAATAACAAGGGCATATCTATCTATGAGTAACTACGAGATGAGTACGAGGTAGGACGAACGAACACCAGTGAGGGATGTGTCGTGTGTTCACAAACATATCTAAATAACAGTCAGACGTGTGGACCTGACGCATACAGTGCATGAGTGGTGTTCACGCGACCGTAGCTCCGCTCTCCAGACAGTGTTCACTTGTGATTAGTGGACAGCAATACAATTCAACGTTGGAGTCTGATTTTGTATTGAATTTTTCATGAATTGTTAATGGCCGCCATTAAATATTATGATTTATTCTTAAACCGCCCGTAATTCACAGTAAATGTAAGGGTCTGAACACGCTATGCTATAACGAATTTAAGTTGAGTTATTTGCGTTATCGTAGCAATGTTTCATTCTCGATACAAATCGCAGATCGCTGCCGTTCACGATAAGAGCCTCATTTATGCTATCTAATAAAAGATAACTGATCAGGTGTAAATGCCGCTCACCGCTCGATGGAGGCGATGGAGGCGTGGGCGTCTGATCTTCGCACTCAATTAATTTATATGCCGGAAGGCGTTCCTTCGGGCGGATCTCTTATTAATAACATTTACCTTAATTATTGGCAGAAATTGTTTGGACGTATTATGAATCTCAGATCATGCGTACTAATGTATTGAATCATTTATGTGGAGAGAATAATCCATTTAGAATACGCATGTCAGGTCTCCAAAGCCGGGGTATTTGGCAATAATGGGGTGATAATAAATTAGTAATAAATATCAGACTTTTCTATCAACATACAATCAAATGACTATATATTTACTTTACAATATTTCTTAAATTTAAAATCTTGATTTATACTCATATTATATGCATAAATTATATTGTGTGATTAAATCGGATTACGCTTAATCTGTATGTAATCAGACGAGGTCGGGAAACATTACTTTGTATGTTTTATTGACATAATTTATGTTCTTTAAGAACGAAACAATCGTTTGTTTGTATGTTTGTTTGATCTGTCCCCTAATACCGTCGATCATGGACACCGAGGCCGCGATGATCCGTTTATCGCGAGCGACGTGAGATTGCGAGATGTGCCAGCGAAGCGTACGTCGACCTCCGACCACCGGCAACAAGGCGGCCGCGGTCAGGAATCAACCACGCCGACCGACACGCAGCCGGCGCGCTCTTCCATCCGCCAGACCGCCAACTCGCACGACCCGCGGCGCCTGAACACTCCGAGGGCAGCGAGGCGCGTTACGGGCTCCCTCGGCCCTCGATATCGTTGTTATTGTTTCAATTGTCATGGTCCTAGTGTTAATTACATGATTATTGATAGCTACGAGTAGTTAAATTACAATAGTGTTGTAGTAACTAATCGATGTTCTGTATTCAACGTCGAACAATGACAAACGGTGCGTTTGTTGAGGGAAACCGTAGCAATGATTCGTGAAGTGAGCCGAACGTAACGTTTGTGTCAAAATCATTTACAAGTGAACACGTACGTGCGCGATGCCTCAGGCCGAGCAGCGTGGGCGTCCCGCCAGCCGTGGGCCGACAGCCATCGCCGCGAACACGTCGACCAACACACACACACACGTACACGATACAAACACTAGTCACAAACACCGATCGCACGATTAATTAACGGAACATTCGTTGCCAGGAGCGCGGCGGTATTGAGTTGTAGCTGGCAATTCGTATACTTCATCGAGCAGGGGGCTCGCTAGCACGTTGAATTAGCTCGATTTGGTTACTCGATCGCGAAGGTATCGATTTATAATCGAGCGGAGTAGACGCGAGACTGCGGGCCGGAGCGTCAGCGGCCGCCCGCGCGGCAGGCGTCGGCGAGCTGGCGGCCGCGGGCCCCGCGCGCCCCGGCCGCGCCGCGCATGCGCCGCGCAGCCTGCCGCGCGCCCACCATCTACCCAAACATTCCTTCATTAGTTAATTACTAACATATTCAATTTCACCGTTCCACCAAAAATTGTAAATAACATATTAACGCTAAGTTAAGTTGAGTTAACTGATAATATTGTGTAATACATAAATAATGTACCTAAAGATATTATTACAATACTTAGTTTGGTATTACAAAATGAATGTGTTTTTAAAAGTATTCTAACGAGTGTAACAGATTACTCATATTGCCGTATAGTAGATGATAATTAACAAAAGCATCACAACGGGGTGGCGGCTGTGCCTACCCCGCCCGACCGCGCGCCCGTCCGTTGAACTCGCGTCGAGGATTCGCGTCGTCGACGCAAATTGTCTTTTCATTATTCATGCCACGATTATTTCGTCCTTTGACGTACCACAATAAAAGTGTGTGCATAAAAATGAGGGATTGCATTCCTAATCAAAGGTTAACGCAGACGTCCGCTCTTTCAGCAGTGAGCAGGCAAAAAAGAGGCAAGAAATAAATACAAGGTTTTGGGTTATTTTTGTCGTGTTAACAAATCGGATTCGACATTATATTTCTTTAGTACGTTTGCCCTAAATGAAATTAGAAAGTAATGGTTTGAATCAATGGTATCAACTACTTCACTTGT
Organism: Mysoria ambigua; assembly: GCA_018245875.1. NCBI lineage: Eukaryota > Metazoa > Arthropoda > Insecta > Lepidoptera > Hesperiidae > Mysoria > Mysoria ambigua. The sequence continues at coordinate 5,799 of DWEI01004411.1, forward strand.
ATGACAAAATGCATTTTACTCATCGGTGATAAAATTGTTGAGCAGATTTATTGAAGTCAAAAGCAGAATAAAAAATCAATTGGGACAAACAGTTCACAGCGGAGGGAATGTTTGAGTGTTTGACGGTTTTGAATTTAAAGAGCTTTGTGCAAAAACACCGTCATCCGGTGTTTGGCGCTGGTCCAATTTGGATATAAAAACGGAAGACTTGTGTCGATCGCCGATTGGGCCGGCCCGTCTTTGTGTACCTGTCTGTTACAGAACGACTTACCATTCTTTGTCGATAACATTGAGAACCTTTTTCAATTGCTGTAATTTAACCACCCACGCCACGTTAAAAATATATTCTTACACTTTTCCTCTTCAACGAAAATTCTACAGAAATGTCCAACAAATTGAACTACATATTATATCGACTCTTACGAGGTAAAGTACAGTTATTTGTAAAGTGTAAAATGTTTGACTGACTGTAAAATTATTTTCATGTAGATACTTGTGATGTTTCGCAATATCATAATTAACAATTTCTACTCTCGGCTACCAAACACTTAATAATTTAACCGGCTCCGGTTGCGACGAACGTATTTGCGTTTTAATACTTTTTCACGGAATATCTCTATAGTATTAATAACTTTATAACGGAACTTGTAACGTTTCTGTGCCGCTTCAAGTTGCCGCGGCGCAATCGGATTAATCGTCGTGATTTATCCTGAGTTTAGAAGACGGAGAGCAGAAATAAAGTTTTAAACACTTTAGAGACAGCGACATTCTGCCTTCGAGCTCGTGACATTTCGCAAACATAGCTGTCGTGTCTTTGCTCATTACTTTTATGTTTAAAAATTTTCTGACACCACTTATGTGACTCATGGTGTTGGTTATGGGGAATGTCTCAAGAACCTGAAAAATCTACCGTAGTTATTGGTAACTTTTTTGACGCACCGTTAAGATCTAAAACCCTTTGTGACAAATTAACATTTTCTACTAAAAATAAATCAAATGGGTGTAAAGTTTTAGAAGAGTTCCATCAATCGTGCTTTGGCTGGTTTCCAGCGGATAAAAATCCAGTTGACCGTGAGTAGCCTTTGTAAAGTATAGCTTTATCATTTTTATTCTGAAAACATAACTAAAAATACCACCTACAAAATACTAACAGTTGGCATCCAATATCATCATAGTATTATTGGTCGTTTAGTTACTTATACATATTTTAGGGTAGTGGCATATGACGGAAGTTTACAAGCAGGACCAATTTTAAAAAGCCTTTGATTAAATTTCAAAAAGGATGTAATTCGCATTATATTTCTCTTTCTATCTTGATCTTCTTTTCAGTTGCAATGCTGTTGGTATTGCTGGAGCTTACTCCAAAAAGTGAGTTTTGACGTAGCCGACATCACGTAGTATAAAGAGTTCCAACTTAGCCCTGCAAACGGCTGACGACCTCTCTAATCTCCTAAGAAGTAGGCGGAGCAGTAAAGTACACTAAAATTATTAATTAAACTGATTTACACTACTAGACATATAATGAACCGTCATAATTACAGCTAAAAAATTACACCAGGTTATAAATCATTTCACTAGTCATTTATAAATGCGAATGCCCGCCGTAGCTCCTTCACGTACACCTGTGGTCTCATATAGGACCATCAGCTATAGAGCCACAAAGGTATACACCGAATTCTGTATCGTCCTATGCAAGTTATTGGTAAGAGGCGTGCCGCGGGCATCGTGTCCCTGTACTGAGAACGCACTGAAGTCGTACAGGCAGTCGCGCGCGAGCGGTCCGCTGGACGCTCCGCGCGACGTCGACTGCTCGCTGCGCGTGTTGTTGTATTTGTGGACCACATGTTTAGTTACCGGTGCTCGCAAACCCACATTACACCGTGTAAATTTCACGTTTACATATCTATTAAACGCTCTCGCTTATCGCTTATACATTGGACTGTGTAAAAATTGGACTATGTTTACTTCTAGTTAAAACTGTGTAGTTTATGCATATACATATATTAAATTCACGTCGTTGTGCGAGCAAGAAAGTAACGTTTGTGATAGACTCATTAGAAGATTGTTGTTGACATGCATGCAGTTTCACTAGATATTACGTTTGACGGCAGTTTTCAGATACGGTTGGCAGAATGGCCGTGTTTGTTCGGAGTAGCAAGGAGACTCGCGTCGTGACTGTGCTTTGGAAAATACCTACACTATATATGGCTTATAAAGATTACGTATGTGGGTATCGTAATTGAAAAACATTGTGCGTTATACAAAAACTTACTTTTCTCTAATAATACAACCTTCATAATGGTACAATGTGTAAATGGAATATTCTTAGATTAATAATTTACTTTAGTCATTTGACGGAATGGTTAAAACGAGTTGTTGAAACATTAATTTACACGAGAACGCAGGCAAATCCGCAAGTATGTAATTGCTTATTTATCATCGCACACCACACGACGTTCGAAAAGGAACAGTTAATCCATCGTAAGTGGATATCCAACTGCGACTTCACTCCGACCGTTTCAATTTAATCCTATCCCCAGTCAAGAGAGTGTAAGTCTCCAAAGAGCAGTAAACAGAACAAAAGCCAGAAGCAGAGCGCAGCAAGTCACAATTCGCAGTCTAACGAGCTCGCGACATTGTTTCAGTCAGAGCGGATGACTACGTCTCGTTATTAAATTTCGCTGCGCTCACTTATTTTCTGTGGCGGTACTTGTCTTTTCTTAAAATATAAATTGAGCATTAACTAGAATAAGTGCGTCTCCTCGCAAACAAAGCGATGTCGCGCGAGGATGTGTTACTGTGCTCGCGACGACGTGCCACTTTATTTGATGTTATTAAATGACACTTTATTTAGTTAATGTTAAAATGTCCGTAGCAATCAATTACGTGGAAAACATTATTAGGCCGAAATATATCTGAGCAGTGGCGGCGTGGTGTTTTGTGTCAACAAATTGTAGCCAGGGAGGCTTGCAAGGGCCTCGTTTTCGTTCATGTCTTTGCATTGTATATTTGACTGTCTCATAAGTCGTGTTGGTTGCAAGCGCTACTGCCGATCGGGTGGTCCTGGGTTTCACTCCCGAATCGGACACTATGGAATTTAGTAGTAGCTCTGAGTCTGGATACGTGCTCGGAGTATGGCAATAGGCTCAACACCTATTCCATAGTGGAACGTAACTAGTGCAACGTGGCTGGCTACTGACGCACTACACTCCACTGTCTATCATCCTGGGTGTTAGAGGCGTGACGTTAGACGTCAGATGTTTCCAAGCAACCCGGCGCTCGCGAGCCGCGCGAGGCCGTATCTCGTGAGCACGTGGTCGTGGACAGCCGGGCGGCGGCGGCGTGTCGCGTACGTTTTCATTTCCCTCATAAAATACGGCCAGCCGCTGATATGATTCGTTACATTCACCACAGAACAAATTTCACGAATTGTGACAGCGTTGTGATTCGTATCCTATTTTTATTAAACTCGCTGCTTAAGGATCGTATGTATTTACATTTATTGTAGTGTATACAAAAATCGGTGTCTTATACAAATATCCAAAAGCCTTCGGGAAGTATGTTCTTTTTGTTTCAGAAAACATTTCTGTTATTAATACATTCGGGAAAATATTTGATAATAGTTTTGTAAAATTTATGGGAATTAAAAAATTGCCGACTCCCGTCGCCGTGATCAGGCTTATATTGAACAGGTTAGATTTTCGCTAGATTTCTCGACTTCTAAACTTTTAACTAAACTTTTATCTAAACTTCTAACTAAAGTAACTTCTTGTTTAGTATTTCAGAAAATTTCTCGGCAAATCAGAAAAATAGTATAGAACCTTTATACGAGTCATTAACATCATCAGCGTTGTCCATTGTTGGGCACAAAATTTAGCACTCGGTGTTCTCTGCCTACCTCGTATGGTACCTGGCGTGAAGAAATGTATCTAGGTGTAAACCCTGGATCTCTAGAGGCGGAGGTTGGAGCCAAAACCTCCACGGGACGTCTTCAATAGCACGCCACTGAGCTCGACACTCACCCCCTCGTTTCCTCGCACCGCCGGCCATGTTGCGTTTGTACAGGAAACGATGAACGAACGTTTTTATGTGAGTTTCTATAATGATGAGTTGAATCGCAAGGATCATTATCTCGTCGGGCCCTGGTTGCGGCTGACGAGACCGGCGTAAATTAATCACGCTCTATGCTGTACTGGAAGGAGAGCTACGAAAATTACATACTACAGTTAATAACTTGGAATTTCAATATTTTTTAGAGCATAAATATGAAAAAAATACTTTATTTTACAGGTTGAGTCAATTATCACTCTGTTTATTGTTGAATATTATTTAACGAGTAAAGAGAAAAATTCTCTTGGGATTCTACCATTATACATCGACAGAAGGGAACTTTTTTCATATAATTTACGTGTTGTTTTGTATTAAATTTGATCATAACACTTCGACTGTTTGAATATATGTAACTAATTTTATCAAAATGTCTAATATTGCACTATTATCATTACTTTTAAAGATAGTATATCAAACTATGTACAAAGTTGCTTCAACAACTGTGTTAATTAAATTTTAAATGACTGCATTTTAATTTCCATTCTAATGCAATGTTGAAGCTTTCAACTTGCCTTAATAATTCCAGTCGCTTTCAATGTTAATTTATAATATTTAATTAGAGCCCGCTCTGTTCGTATTTCGGAGGTGTCACTTCATAAGGTGCATTTCCGATGCTATTATTCACGTTTTAGCAGAGACATTTAAATGTAAGTACCTACCTACGTGCAGAATAAGCTTTGCCCGCTGTGTTTTATAATTTATCCGGAGGAAATGTTTATATCAAGAATCTTTTGAACCAACTCGCGACCGTGCGTGTATAGTTATATTCTCATACAGACCATTTAGTTCCTCTGCTTGATAAATACGCTAGAATTTCTCACAACGTTTTTCAATAAAATACGGTCTAGCTTGAATAGCGAAACTGGAACAATATTTACTTAGTCACAACATTTATTTATTATTATAGACGTACGCAGAATAACTGCTCAGCAAGTATTACAATGATTCTATGTGAAGCATATTTTGAAGAATTTTTGTTAAGCTATGTAGCTTTTTTATTTAGTATAAAAAAGTAACTTCACGCCTATAATCCCCGAGTAAGTAGGTCCAGGAATGCAGACCATTCTCAAATTTCACCGGTTACGTTACGTCCCATAACGGAATAGGTGGGGAGCCTATTGCCATCAGGCACATATCCCAATCCCGAACCGAAGTTGTGCAAACTGAAAACAGCGTGTAATAAAGATGGTCGCACAGTGGCGGGTTGGGAACCAGTAACAAAGTGTCACTCGCCAGCCCCACGGCAGAGACGGCCGTAAATCAACTATTATTCTCTCCCCCGCGGACCGTTCAGTGCCGTTTTGTATTTCATCCAATAACTGTAGAGGCCATTAGCAGTGCCGCTTTGTACCGTGTTTGTAAAAGAACCACATTAATCTTGCAGACAAACTACACGACTATGTGGCGTTTTGGAAATATGTTTGTAAAGAATAGAAGCTAGCGGTATTTATAATTCAGGATCTTTTGTTCCAATTACATCTTGCAAGTACATATGTATATGTAAATGTCGGTTGATCATCGACAGTCAAAACAATGTCATTGCACAAAGCAATTTCTATCTACACAAAATGTAGCCAGTTAAAAAGTTTGTGGCATAAACCTTACATAACGGACGAAGCGCTGCGGGGCTGCCGATGAGTTCAGGCTCATTTGATGTAGTATCTAACTTATACGTTACTTTCACGTTCTTCCTATTCACGTCTCATATTTATTGCTTTACTACGGGCTTGTCTTTGGAATACGATATTCCGTTTATCACTCGTCGTTAACTCTGACTATCAACACAACATCCACTGCATCAGCCTGCT
>DWEI01004412.1:0-11713 GCA_018245875.1 Mysoria ambigua
GGACGTAAACGTAACCGGTGAATCGTGGGAATGTTCTGCATTGCTCTGCCTACCCCTTCGGGGATTACAGGCGTGAAATTACGTTACATTTTGTTATTGTGACTTATCCGTTATGATTATTGCATTGAAATTTAAAATAAGTTCTGAACCTAGCACCTAGTTTCGTTTTCACAACAGCTGTACATTTTGGTGTTGGGTAATACCTACCTGGGTAATAAGTACCTCACGCTCAAATTCCCCCAAAAGAAGATGGGTGTACACAGTAATAGGGATATATGCATACTGTACTGCCTCGATACAGCCAGTACAATGACATAAAGAAAACATTGATGCCTCCACCCGTAACATCGTTGACCACGAACTAACACGATACAACTGCACACCCTGCGTGGTGACTATGGGCATGGCAGCAGATCTGGCCAGTGGCCTGCGCTAGGCTGATAGTGACGGTTGGAAGCAAAACATCCCAAGCGCCACTTTTATATGTATAACAAAAGTAGGCGTGGTCATTTTACCTGCTGCTGCATCGGCTCGAATAGTTCGTTGAAACAAAAGTGTGTAAGATTGAAAATCAATAAATTAACATATAAATTGAAAATCAATAAAATAACACAATAATAAATCATAACAATAAAAGTATGAAGGTTAGTTTTTGTGCATCGAAAACATTGAAGCGAGAGCTAAAATATTATTAGAATAATGGTTTGGAACCTTTTCACATACATTACCTTACTACAAGTTATGTAATTAACACACTTATTTCGGATGTCATTCGACATTGTTAACATGAAATAAAATACCCAAAAGTTTACCATTACAGCCTAATTCTTCGTCAAATGAAATAAATACTTTACGAAGTGACTTCTTGACTTTTCCATATTAACTCGTTTCTGGTCCCTAAAAGTTATACTATACAAGTATCAGTAGCTGATTTTGTATCATATAAATACTAAAGATAACAATTTCAGAAATTTACAAACAATTTTGAATACTAATAGTTTTGTTCTGACTTTAATTTTCCATTCCATATTGCTCTACTCCACAGTGGGACGTAAACGTTATTGATGACTCGTAGGACGGCACTACACTCCTACGCCTATCTCTTCGCGGATTACACGTATGATGTATGTTCCAAGCAATCGATGAAAAAAAAAATTTATGAACGCTTATTCGTAAAACAAAAAAAAACGTTTTACGGACACCTGTTCATGGAAAAAAGTTTTAGTCAATTGATGAACTCTTGTTGGTCATCTCTTTTATTTCGACTAACCAACTTACCCGACACAGAAAGATAATGAGTTCACGCTACTGATCACTCATGAATAAAACTCCACCATTATGCTGAATAGCTCCATGTAATCTGTTTATTTAACACCCACTGTCGTTTAATCGGAAAATTGTTCGTGTTTATAAATTTTAATGATATTTCTTATATACCTAACCTTGTATGTCCACAATAAATATTGAATAGGTATAATCACGCTTCATTTTACGATTGTTTGTGGTCAAAATTGTACAAATTTGTAAAAATAAATACCTAAATGTAAACGGCAAATAACGACTACGAAGCAATTAAAATCAAGAATGTAAGAAAGAGTTTCGTAAGACATTTGAAAGAGGAAATTTTTGTCCATGACGTTTTTTTATAATATTCGCACGTTCAGTGAAGGCAAAGAGAATGAAATGCATACAGCCTTGAACACAATTAAAATGCTTTCTGTTTAAATTTCTATAAAAAGTTTTTTGTTCACGTTCAATAAATATTTTTCACAATCATATCATCATAATAAATAAACCTACACCTAATATGATATTATTGCAATGTTTTGCGAATAAATTTCATATGTGTGTTATTTGTTTATTTATTTAAAGTTTGTTTGAAGAATTTAGAAAAGGGCATTGTAAAATTTAAATAGTAGTTTTGATACAGCTTGACCATTATCTGATACTGGAACCATAACATGACTCATTACAACGGCGAGGTTCATACGTCAGCGCTGTGCACACGAAATGCAAACAATGCAAGGGCCTTGGTTTTTATGCGATAATGTGATATCGGAACGGGTTGAGACACGCCGCTTTAAAAGTAACCGTTCATAATTTAATTATATCCTTGCAATATTTCTACATCATACGTGGAAACTTTTTGAGATTAAGTTTTTACTCAATTGTACACGCAATAGGTACTTTTGTTTAATACGATAAACTCAAAATGTATTCTTGAAACGTGCGTTATTGTGTTTAAGTTGGAAAAGGAAATGTTATACAAGTGGATGTTGTTCTAGCCGTGACCTATTATCTACACTAGGTGCAAGTAAAATTTAAAATGATTGATTTATTATCTGTAACAAAAAATTATATTCGAATGTTACAGCTCTTTAATTTATTTTTTTAATTTTTATCCTGACCAACGAATTTCATTCTCAACAATGTTACTTCTGTTACAAGAAGCAGAATTGACAAGAGAAAATATTAAGTATACAATTATATTTGAACTTTCCTCTAAGATGCATTATAATCATTTTAAATTTCACCAGACACTGACTGGTTTATCAGAATGAAGAAAAAAAATAATTCATTAATAAGAATTTTCTAAAAATTGTTTTTTAATACACCAGAGTACCATAAATTATACGAGATGAAAACACATTTTAACGAAATTTAAGGAAATTCATTATGATTTTCGTCCCAGTTTCAGATGGCCGTCCAAAGTCACGGAATAGTCCGAGCGGCGGCGAAGACGAGGAGCGAAAGATCAACCGGTCAGAAATCGAACGGTTCGTACAAAATCATCAATAGATACGGGAAGCCTTTTGTCAATAAACGAGGTTCGTACCGCTCTCTGAACTGTCAGAGGAGGAAATATACTAACAAGAACCGGCTTTAGCTCGTTTATCCACTCGCCTGTGTGCAAGGTGCTAAGGACGTATAGATAAATTCGCAATAAAATGTTCTCTCGTGCGTGGACGCTGTCCTCGATAACACGATTGGATATTTAATTGTACACATGCAGATCAATAAAAGTTAATTCACGATGTCTTCGACGATTTGTTAGTTTAAAATTGGCCGATTTTAATGTAACTTGGTTTGGTAGCACTTATGATTCGGGTCGAGACACAATTACAAAGCTTCTGATTACGGAATATATCTCACGTTCACAGGTAACAGCTAATATTTGTATATTATATTAGACACTGGCTGGCTTCAAGCTTTTTACACTTCTTGTAAATTTAGAAAGCTTAAAACTTAACCAATCAGGCTCCGTTAATGCAGCAGTAATGTAGATTAATGGGCGATTCATTTTCTTAATAATTTAATCTGCATTTATATAACTCTTGTTACCTAACAATCGAATCTCTCATGTCCGAGCGAAAAAGAGCATACATTCCTCGAACCTAAGAGGTCAAAAACCAATGAGGTTTATGTCCAACAATGGACTGCAATAAGCAGATGATGATGATGATGATGATAATGATGATGGTGTATGCCAATAGGCTCACCACCTCCTCCATAGAGGGACGTGAACGTAACTGGTGAAACGTGAGACTGTTTTGCAATCCTGTACCTACGTCTTCTCTCCGAAGCAGCCGTGAAGTTACGTTTATGTTTAATCTTTTTAAGTAAAGCCAGTTTATTTAGGTTATGTTTAAAACGATTGATGAATTATCTACTTTCGGTCAGTTTGATCAACAGAAAAATGTAGGTACTATCGTAAAGTAACAAGGTTTCAACTCTTGGTGGGAAAATATATCAAAATTGTTAGGCAATGATAATTTCAGATAAAACCTTATATGGCTTTATAATTATCAATTTAGTAGACTATTTGCTACAGTGCGATAATTTCAATCATACTATGGCTAATCTCTTTCACGTTAGAAATGAAACCTAACCCAACCACATCTGAAAGTTAAAATGTATCAATGATAACAATAACAAATCGAAAACAGACCCATGAATATTATATTACTTTTAAAAGATAACGTTCGTGCTAAAATAATTTTGTATCTAAGCTAAAATAGGCACCTATGTGTATTTAATACATAGTATATGAAGTTTGATTTCAAAAATATTGATTCAATATTTGTGTATTTGTGTATGACAAAAATATTTTTTGTGGTGTGTTCAAAATGCATTTTAATTTTTGTGCTAAAAATATCTCGAATCATAATTGTCGATGTCATAATTACTATCGGTGTGATTATTATTATGTATTTATCAAATTAATGTTTCAATCAAATTTCTATATGAACTACTTTGGTATACTTTGCATACGTCCGTATGCTTCAATAAAGTTAAGTGTACATAATAATATATCATCATTATCAGCGAGTCCATTGCTCGACATAGGCCTCGCCTAAAGCGTTACACCTATTATCCAAAAACCCACACAAGATTACATAATACTGTCTTAACGCACACCTGTCTTCCTTAACTTACGGATAGCTTAACTAGTCTAGCCAATTACGTCAATTTTAATTCATATATTAACCTTATTTTATAAATTAATTTTCAATTAAATGTTCTTATAATCTACACTGTTTACGTCACATTCTCTTAATGCAGTGTGGCAATAATAATGCAACAATCGCTTCCATAATTTTTTCCGTTTGTCATGTCTATAGGTTAGGTGTTTTTGTCAATTTATAGGCAAACGCCTATAAATTGACAAAACACCTAATTTCATTCCAATTTTTAAATAATCCTAAGTGTATTGTATTGTTACCGTTGGAGATCCTGAAAAAGATATAAATACACTTCGATACTTCGTCAAATATTAATTAATTGCTACATTTTATCCAAGCTCAAGTAGTTTTATCGACATTCTCTCTTGTAACATGTAAACATTGATAAAGTTTTTTAACACCTATTCTTATCCAGTTCATAACCCTGTAATTATTAATATCATATATAATAATATTAGTTTATGTTTCACATTAAAATCATAATTTAACAGAATGTCATTGAAAGCTTGCTATTTACTTATTACCATTAACCTACAATAAAATTAAGTTCTCCTTGTGATAATAAATTTATCGTTTTCTTTTAAAACTATACGGAATAAGTATTAATATAGATGAACAAATATGTCGATTCCAGTGTCGGACGGTAGCGTGGTGTTCCCAGGTCCGACGTACAGAGCTGGCGAGGACTACAGCCTCAACCTGTCAGATGAATGCAAACGTATAGGAATTTGCGATGTCGCATCGGACATGAAAGACGCTTTAATTGAAAGTATTATAGAAGACGTAAGTTTCTTTACATTCACAAGAGGTTGACACACGAAGTAAGGTTTTTTTAAATATTAGAAAAAATAACATTTAGGTCACATTATTGGATATGTACAAAAAGACAATTATAAGAGAATACAAGCCACATTAAAATACAATAACTTAACGACAACCTTCGAACAAAAGTTGTTTGCTGAAGTCCGTGTCTACGGGTATAAATGGCAACAGCGAAAGTCCTAGACTTTTCGTGAAGAGCGTAGCAAACGACTGAACAGCAGTTGTAGCCACTGCCGCCCACGGAGCTTTGCAGCCCACCTCGAATAGGACTTTAGGAATAAGATTATTAGAGCCTAAGCATAAGTACCTGTACATGTGAAATACTTTGCATAATCTCTACTGAACTTTTAACTTTATATTAGATTTTGATTGTTGGTACATAGTTTGTATTTCTCGGAGTGGAAATATTTGGTATCAATTATAATAGCGTTTTTTTTTCAAACGTACCGATGCGTGAAAATTCGCGCCGCTATGCACATATGATGCTATAACTATATTAATTTCTATTCGGGTGTTCAGTTAAATAAGATCTTTGTTATTGTCAGATAAGGATGTTATTATAACATTAGATTTTATTTTGTATATTTCGTATACAGTGCGAAAGATACAGAAAGATATACATAAGAAATTATGTACAATGATGCTGTGTACCGCTACAGAGATCCCATTCAGGAGCGCCAGGAATGGAAAGCGAATACCTACTTTAAGAAAATCAAATTTAGTGCACTTTATTCCAAGTAAGGATTCTTTTCCCGCTCCAGATATAATGAATATGCATAAATATATTTCATTTTTCAGTATCAAAGGAGGAACAAGACATTTACGAGCGATGTATTAGAAACGCCCCAGATCGCGGAGAGAATAGGTCCATATGACGAAAACGTGGAGCTGTGCTATTCAGCGCCAAGAGTATGAACTTTTTCTTTTTTTGCACATATATCCAAACGTAACATCACACCTGTAATCGCCGAAGAGAAAGGATTGGATTGGATCGGGCCATCAAAAGTACAAGAGGAGTACGGGTACAGGAGGTAGAATTACGGGCTTCGAGGACTTCCTCTCTACCCGTACAGGTCCCATGGGAACACTGCCTCAGCGTATTGAACAACCCGCCTACAGGCGGTGTTGGTAGGTCTGTATCGTGCCCCGGCCGGCTTGACGGCCTAGTCGTCTCCCTCCTCTTCGGAGGAGGACGCCAAGCGGACAAGCTCACGCGGGAGCGGGCCGAAGAGAAAGGCAGAGGAGTGTAGTACGCACCCACGTTTCACCGATTACGTTTGCGTCCCGCTGTAGAGTAGGTGATGAGCATATTAGGATACAGTCATCATGCAATAGTACGCGAAACGCTCCTTCCCACAAAAACCCACCCATCCAACCAAACAAATACCCATACGAGCAGTTCTAGTCAATTATAAACCAAAACACTTACCACTATCAACAGTTATTTCACTTATGAATGGGGCATCCTCAGCCTAAAATAATGTAACATAGATTGATAAGAAACTTAATCATAGTTTGTTTCCTCAAAGTTTCCTCTACTAATAGTGTGCAAATTTAAGGACTGCCAATAAAATTAAGTCAGCTGACACGGGTGATCCATCACATGTCATGCGAGTTCAATCGGAGGTCAAAGTATTTCACGGCTTTTTAGAAGGCCTTCGACCGTATGCGGCACGCGGGGCTCGTGTACAAATTTATGGAGTTACTTTACTATGGGGTCACTGTGAGTACTGGAAGCATGACGTCATGCTCGCGTTATTCGCGGACAACAATGCATACTGCTCATCGTCCAAATCGCTCGAGAGCGTTCTGTCGAGAAAGCAGCAGGCGCAGGCTCTATAGATTAGCACAATAGCTGGACAAGTGGCGTATGGCTAGCAATATCGGTAAGACGGTCGCCATTCTGTTCAGCAGCAAGCTATGTCCGAGCCGCTGCGCCTTAGCGGCTAGAGTGTAGCGTGGCAGCCTACGGTTAAGTATACGGGATGGCACATCGACCACATGAAGCCGTAGCCGGACCACGTGGTCCGCTAGGCTCGTGCCGCACATGCGTTCCTTCCCTAGTGTCAGCAATGGTGGAGCGTAGGATGTCACATTCCATCAAATCATCCAATAGTATTCAATACAAACGTAGAATTATTATTATTATATCCTGTTTTTCATTGTTTGACCGATCCGATCGGGGGGTCTCTCCGACCGGGAGGTCCCGGTTTCGACTCCCGGTTAGAACACTACAAAAATTTCTAATTTGGATTTTCTAGTAGTGGTTCGGAGTCTGGATATGTCCCCGATCTATTCCATAATGGGACGTTAACGTAACTGGTGAAACGTATAAGTGTTCTGCATTCTTCTGCATACTTCTCCGGGGATTACAGGCGTGAAGTTACGTTACGTTATGTATCAAAATAACGTAGAAATATTTTTATTTACGTCGTGCACTTTTTATCTCTTTCAGATTTACATACCAAAATTAGCCCGGGATTCTAATCAGGAATGGCATAGGATATTAAATACCGATAAAAGTCCACGGCAACAATTTCGCATTGAATTATGCAAGTAAGTATCAGAGATATTAGCAAAATTAATAGGCGGTGAGCCTATTGCGATAAATCCGGAGCACAACCAGACTCCTAACTACGACTAGAAAATCTGAATTAGAAAAATTTAGATCTGCCCGACCCGGGATTTTAACCCGGAACCCCATTTATATAATTCGTATTTGTTAATATAGTAATTTATAGTTAAATTTAACGCAAAAAATTTACCTGCATTGTATGTTCATAGAGGCGAACCTGATGCACCTTGTTCTGAAGTAGCCATGTTCCAAATAGGCTATCAAGGGCGCTGTGTGCAAAAATACATACTACGTCATATGGTGGCACTCGATCCCAAGGACGAAGTCGTCGAGAAGCCTTTCATGGTGCCCAGCTGCTGTTCCTGTCTCGTCAAAACCACGCCAACGTAATGGAATAAATTAATGAATAAAATCGATGAGCATTTTTTTCCGATATACGTTAAAAATAAAAGTGAACTTGTTGCGTATATTTTTATTAACATTAACCCACAGTTATTTTATGAATGAATACCTAGAGAACGTCTAAACGTTTAATATGGGTAGGTATAAAATTGAAAAGATACCTGTCAGTTAGAATCTTCTGTCACTTTCATGTAGGACCTCCATTTAAACCGCGACTAAGGTATCGAACTGATTGTGCCCAGTTATCATAGAGTTTAATATAAAATCGCGAATTAATCAAAAAGTCATATCATTGATAAAAGAGAGACAGATGATAAATTTGCTATGGTTTCGTTCTCTCTGTAAATTATTATACCCGCCGGGAACATTATTTTCCAACCCATATACAAAGATTATCAAATACATGTTTTTTCGCTTACTAGCAACGTTTTCATGAACCTAAGCGCTTATAGCTAGGTAGATGGTTTTAACATTGATAATAATATATGTATAGACAAAGTCATCATTATTATGACTGAATTTGTGTTCATGTATATAGCTGTATAAGTTCTTCACCTACAATAATAATAAACATTTTGTGGATTCATTCAGTGGGCTTAGAGCATATTCGATCCACATTACTATATTACGTAACTTCACGCCTGTAATCCCCGAAGGGGTAGGCAGAGGAATGCAGATCATTCCCACGATTCACCGGTTACGTTTACGTCCCACTATGTAATAGATGGGCACATCCAGACTCCGAACCACTACTAGAAAATCTAAATTAGAAAAGTTTGTAGTGTTCGACCCGGGAATCGAGCCCGGGACCTCCCGATCGGCAGTCGCACCTGCAACCAACACAACCAAGGAGGCAGTCAAATTATATAATAATAAATTATATAAAAAATGTTATATAATACTAGCCATTAAATGTATTTTTCATGAAAGTGTTAGAGAAACAGCTCAGTGTCGCAATTAATAACAAGTCTTATTGGTGAATTCCCTTGTGTAGATGCCGCCTTGATAGATGCGTTTTATTTTACACATAATAATGTTTGCAAATTAATTAACATATGGCCAAAAATTTAATATCCAAAGCAGAAAACAAATTACCTTTTAGACGTCATTGATGACAGTGACATTTTATTCTCTGCATTTACTGCGTGAAATACCGGTGAACGAATATTCGAGGAATTTTATGGTCGTTGCTGAATAATGCATACACAATTTATTAATCAATAAAAATAATACAGCGCTAATTTAGCGCTATCACACGGGACATAAGAATAAAATGCACCTTAGCTTAAATAAAAAAACTATTTTTGCTCTGTATTTCTCTATCTTAAGACCGTGTTTTGCTATAACTACAGCGAATATGTCATCTGGAAATGTTGATGTTGGTAAGTATCAGGATATTCAGTTTAAACATTGATTTGCATTTTATATGTACGTACGCCTTTCTAATATGATAAAATAGCGGTGTACAGAGGAATCCAGGATCATTACATTTATTATTTCAGTCTACTAGTCCTATTGAAGACCAAAAAACTATTAGTATATAGTATTAAAATGATTTTTCTATCCAATATTTACTGTAAAATCACCCTGAAGAGGTAAGCAGAGAAGAAACTACAATCTATCATTTCACCATATATCTTACTATGGAATTAGGGATTACCTGTTGCCATAATCCAGGCACAGCACCATGTTAGAAGAACAACAACAAATTCCAAGTGAGAAAGAACAAAAAGATTAATATATAAACATTTTTTAAGAATAGTCCCTCATAAATTTTCAGAAAAGTACTCAGTGGCATATGTCACTGTTCCAAGTGTAGATGTGGGGAAGACGATTGGACATGGGCTTGTTAAAAACAAGCTCGCTGCTTGTGTCAATATCATCCCACAGATCACATCTATTTATGAGTGGAAAAATGAAATCAATGAGGATAATGAGGTAAAAAAGAATATTCTTTATAGAAAAAATATAATATTGGCATTTCAGGTTAACACTGATAGAGTTAAATCATCATTAACAGTCTATTGTAGTCCATTGTTGGACGTAGCCCAATATATGGTAATAGACTCACTGCACAATGTATTTTCTTAATATTCAAAAGGAGAAAATCTTCTGTTGTCAATTACCATAACTAAATGGTAAATGAGGATATGTATGTCCTACTGCTAAGTGGAAATGCTTGCATTAGGTCCCACTTTAAAATACACATCAACACTGCAAAGGCAAAAAGCAGTGATTTCAGGAAGCTTTCAAGTATTATGTAATACAATTATTGGAGATTCTTGACTCTTCCTCCATGTCACACGGGCAACATTCTTTTGTACCCTATGTAACATCATAATCACCATTTTTATGTAAAAGTCACAAATAAATTGAGTAAAGTCTACTGGTACATCTCGTAAATACCTTTGCTGAAATAATAAATGCTCAAGAGATTTCAAGTAGCAATAAAGCACATCGTAACATTTTACAAGACTCTCCTCCACCAAATTGTTATGTAATGCTCTCTTATTTATAAGTTTACCAATGATTTGTTTTTTTTATTATTTAATTAGATATCATAGATCGACTGGCCCATTGGTGCAGAGGTTGGTGAACCTGTCTGTTGTGCCGGGGGTCGTGGATTTCATTCCCACCCACAATAAATATTTGTGTGATGGGCACAAGTATTTGTTGTGTATCTAGGTGTACAAAAAATATCTATTCATGTATATATTTATATATGTAGTTTATGTGTATAGTTGTTTATCGAGGTCAGTGGTGTGCTATTGGAGAGGCCTATGTCCAGCAGTGGACGAGAATAGGCTGATGATGATGATGTAGTTTATCAGGCACCTGGTTACCATACAAGGTGCCCTGTGTGGAGATGTCCCAAGATATTTTATTTATTTATAGATATATCATTCTACACACAGATATCATTAGTATACATTTAAGTTCAAAGTAAAAAGCTAAGAAGTTTTTTTTTTTAATTTCAGGCTCTGCTAATGATAAAAACCCGCACATCTGTTGTCGACAAACTTACAGATTTTGTACGGTCGAATCATCCATATGAAGTCTGCGAGGTTATTTCCCTACCCATAAAAAATGGCAACCCACCCTACCTAAAATGGATTGGAGACGTTGTGCCAGACAAAGAGTAATGATTACTGTATTGTTTTTTTTGTGTTTAACAAAAGATGTGTACTGTAGTGTCAGCAAATCACATTATGTTGCTCTTTTAATATTAATAATAATGTCTTATTGTAATTTAATTGAAATTTCTTAGATAAGCCCAAATTATAATAAGTTGTAAGTGTATAACTGCCTCGTTGGTCGTGTTGGTTGCAGGTGCGACTGCCGATCGGGAGGTCCCGGGTTCGATTCCCGGGTCTAACACTACAAAATGTTCTAATTTAGATTTTCTAGTAGTGGTTCGGAGTCTGGATATGTGCCCGATGCATGGCAATAG
>DWEI01004413.1:0-11712 GCA_018245875.1 Mysoria ambigua
ACGTAACCGGTGAATCGTGGGAATGTTCTGCATTCCTCTGCCTACCCCTTCGGAGATTACAGGCGTGAAGTTACGTATACATAGAACTGTCTTCATTGTAGGTAATTAGTTGAGTATAGTCTCTGTGTATATTTTTTATTGTTTTTGAATTTATCTTTCAATTACATCGCGATTCAGAAACTTCTGATGTACAGCGGTAATCGAAAGAATACCTAAATTGTAACATTGCCTGAAAAAGTTCTTTATAAACCCCCAAACACAAACATTGACGTGCAAAATTATAAATGAGTCATTTTTTAACCAAAACGCAAAAATAAAAAGTCAATACAGCTCACCGGCCATCGACATGTTAACACATGTCTGAATATGATGAAAAAAATTCACTAACTGGCATGCAAATGTCCAATTAAATAAAACACACGTTTCATTAATCGCCAACGTATTAGTTATTCAATATAGCTGCTGTTAATGTTATCCGCAGTTTATTATCTCTGCGCCGCTGTGTGGACAGTTCTAACGTGGCCGCTGATAGCGGGTGTGGCGGACATCTGGATCGCTGCTAGGGTTGCCAGCAATCCGTTCCACCTACCGGTTGCAGTACCAATCCTGTTCCCGCGCAGATAAGTTTGGAGCGCTGAGATATGTTTTTTTAAGAAATATGTGAAATAGGTTTTTCTACAAAGCCAGCAACGCCTTGTCAATTCCTCGACTGTGACCACTAATCACTTATTAAACGGTGTTTGTAATAATCATAAATATTAAAACAAATAAGGTAGCGGATTATATCATTAAAATTCGGTTACATCGAGGAATGTAACTGAATCACTTACTAAATCCTTTATTTTATCTTGGTAAAAAATCTTATTGTTTTTCGTATCAAAATATATTATTGACAATTATTTAAAACTGGCAACCCTAATGGCCTACACATCTGGTGATTCCGTTCCCTAATATAGTCACTAATGTTACTAATATGCTTTTTTAATTTTTCCTATATTCATAGATATTTACATACACAGCCGTGCTAATGAAAAAACTAAACGTTCACACCGGATGTAACTGTCTTAATAAAATGTTGTATTGAATACACGTATTCGCCAATTTTTTATGGATGCAATTGATTACGCACAACCATTTATAATGAGTAAAGGTTTTTATATTTTCTATCTGTGGCATGATTATACGCATTTCAGCTCTAGTATCTTGAATTTTTAAATAAAAAAAATAATCTGCACCATAGTCTTAAGCACTATGAGCATTTTTGTTTTCGTAATATACCTATGTAGGCACCATTCCAGCAAATTAAAAACTCGAATTAAACAAGCAATATTTCAAATAATATCCTGCAGGCACATTAAAAATGTCAAAACAGAACACAACATTGAATATTTAAATAAAATATCCATTACAATAAGTTATAACAATCACTAATTACTGCCTACCCTTGTTGAATGAGTGATCGCAAGTGCGCCTGTTTATCGAAAAGTTCAAGCTTTTGTTCCCAAATTGGGTACTATCGGATTTGTAACTTAGAATTTCAAATAGTAACTCGAAGTCTGGATTGGTGCCCGTATACGGCAATAGGTTCACCAGTTATTCCATAATGAAACATTTTAACAGATGGTTCGTGGGAGTGTTATACCACTTCGTGAAATACAGCCGTGAAGATATAAACGATAATTATTAATTGGTTCCTGTAAATATCACTTTGACATATGTAAATGGAATTAATATAGAAATATTAATAACATAATATGTTTTTTATGACAGTAAATTAAACTCTTATTTTGGTTATCTTAACACAAATTC
The DNA here is from genome assembly GCA_018245875.1 of Mysoria ambigua. Lineage (NCBI taxonomy): Eukaryota > Metazoa > Arthropoda > Insecta > Lepidoptera > Hesperiidae > Mysoria > Mysoria ambigua. The sequence goes on from DWEI01004413.1 coordinate 1,810, forward strand.
AACAATGGGACACCTGTCTTACAATGTTAATTGTTAGTTCAAGTTTTGAAACAACTGTTATAATTTGTATATTTTTTTGGGTATAATAGTGTGTAAAACTAAGTCTATTATACAGATCAGTCAGCCTAACTATTAAGTATCGATAAACATTTAATTCGTATGTCCGTGTGTCCGTCAAGACTTTAATCCACGCAGCAGATCGTTTAAGTGATCAAAAACTAATTATATTTATTGAAACTATTACTTTACTTTATACCTGGATTTCGAAGCCTGGAAATATTTTTTTATGTCTAACATCTGAAATTTTCCTAAACGAAACAAAAATGAACCAAAAATGTTTCTAAAAACGTCGCCGGAATATACTTAGTTTCTTCTCATGTCCATATGCGATTGTAATTCCCTCAGTGAAACTTATGTCCTCTGCCTTTACAACATGCAAGGTAAAATTTCGCTTGTCCAGTATTTTCCAGGAGGATTAAAAGAAAAATAACAAAAAACAAGCGTTTTTCGTAACGTGTACTGCGCGGTAATAAATGGCGCGAAATCAGAGAACATGCATAAAACAAAAATGAATACAGAGTATAATTGTACATCCGAGATAACCGTAATTAGTAGGATACCTCATAAACTAAAATAGGCACAGAAATTATATTTATTTATTTATTTATTTATTGTATAAAATATGACGTTATTATTAATATAAGTAATTGAATTATTTAAAACTCCCACTGAACGTCCATTAAGACCGACACGAAGTAAAAGACAAATTATTGCGTATTGAATTGTAAATTGCTATAAATTGTTCGGATACTTTTCTTTTTTACTGCCTCTGCTCTTGTTAATGGTAATTTATTGACACCTGTCTAATTTATTTTCACGTGTCAGATATTTCTTCAGCAATTCTTTTAACATTACACGTTCCTTCGCTCGTGTAAGGTTGCTCCACATACATAATCATTTCGTGCCGGTCTGCGATATATATATTTATAACAGTCTCAAGGCGTGCAGTATATTAATGTATAAAATTATGATTGGTTCCCCACGTTATGTAATATATAACATAGATAAGTAAAAAGTGAATTGCGCAGTAAATTGCGACATTGGTCCCGTGGTTGCACGTGCGACTGCTGAGCTAGAGGTATTGGGTTCGATCTTCGGATCTTGCAAAGCGCTTTGGGTATTGTATAAAGTGAAATTTTCATAAGTAACAACATTTAGTGCAAAATTGTGTCCGGTGTATGACAGTAGGTTCACTCTCTACTGCAAGTAGCGTAAAACATAACCCTTGAAATGTGTAGTACTCCCAAGTATCACCCACCTCTGCTCACCCCTTCGGAGAAATACACGCGTTACGTCAAAAGAAACTCGCGAATGATACGCGCAAGCAACACGAGCTACTTTATATAATTGACACAGTTGTAACGCAAATGAAATTTATACATCCCTTGCGTCTATCCACTACGCAGACACCGGCCGGTCTAGAACTGTGCTTGATTAGAGTCGGTTGGATGTAGTGATCATTGCGCGTTTCTAACAGTCCGCGTGTGCAGAGTCTGGACGCTCGACTATGTCAGTTGGCCCACCTGGCGCAAGGTGCGTCGCGTGCGCAGCCAGCCGCGCCAGGGTTGCCGGTGGCGAGAGAAACATATCCTGCGGTGTTCGTTCGCAATGATGCTGTCTCGTTTGTACATAGATATGTTGTCTTTTTTACTTATGAATAATACATCTTTTTTTTATAAATATTTATTTTTATTTATAAATATTAAATAAATTGCTTTTATTTCTTTAAGGTTCAAATCATTGTGTAATTATTATATACTCAATATGTCGTAAAAGTTAATTAAAATTATTGTAAATTAAATTAGGTAAATTATGTATATAAATAATAAAACCTAGAGCCACCATTAATCATCAATTCAAACATGAATGAAAATAATAAATTAAGAATAATACATACCACATTGTTTGTGTGTCATTACGACAATGGCACCTTAGATTTAAAATTTTTCGATATTAAATGCGTTAATGAACAATTTTAATCCTTTCCTTAATGTTTAGTGAGTAGCGTTAACTATATCACATTTTCAGCCACATTCTCACCAGGGGGTGTAACTCAGCGGTAGAGTGTCTGCTTCGCATGCTGAAAGTCCTGGGTTCAAATCCCAGCACCTCCACGTCGATCATATATTTTTGCTATCTTTTTATAATTTTAGGCATTTAAATTTCAGAATCACCTATTTCATATCACCCACCGAAAATATCAAGGAATAGATGGACCCTTTAATAAATATATTTAGTTTTCTTTTTTTAATGTTTTTGTTTGTTCGACACAGATGAATATTTTTTACAACGTGGCAGCCCTGTGACGTTATTTGCTCCGCATCCCTCGAGTTTGTAATGTATAAAAAATATATAATAGAATTGAGCCTAATCGTTTGTCGTATTTATTGAGCGCTCGCTACCACGGGGGCCGTCTCAAGAGTCAAATCAACGAATGAACACAATAAAGTAAGATAACAGATATTTCGCACTTGATAATATATGTCTACCCCGTAAGGGACTTAGTAGGGTGATGACATAATACAATAATCATCTTTGTCAATAAGAGTCATCCTCATCAGCCTATGTCCATTGCTGGACATAGGCTTCCTCTAGTGAGCCCACGGCGCCTTGTAAAATGACAAGAATAGTTTAAAAATACAGTAACAGTGTGTGCTCCTAAATGGATCTTTCTTTAGATCATTAATGAGCGAATCAGTGAGGAAAATTGGAAACTTTTATTTCTTCCAAATGTGCCTAATATCCTCGCCGCCTGTCCTCTCTGCCCACCCCGTGGCAGCCAGCGCGCCATCAGGTGGCTCGGCGGCGGGGAACCGCGCGGGGATGATTAACTTGACGCCAGAGGACGTGCGCCATGACGGATCATTTGCCAGCTTCTCATTTAAACGTGGTAATACTAATGTCGCACTTTACTGTTGGAGCTAAAGTACTCGTTGCGCGGTCATTTTTCTTGACGCGCACAGACAGTGATTAATTTGCAGCTTTGTATTTTTTTACATTAATTATATTTGTACGAGTTCCGCGCCCGTAATCGCGGAGAGGTGGGCAGAGCGATGTACTACAGAAATGACCACGTTTCACCAGTGACCTTTCCATCCCACCGTAAAATACGCGGACACATAGCCAGCCTCCGAGCCGCTAAAGGAAAATCTAAGTTAGAAAAATCCAATGGCGTCCAACCCGGGATTTGAACCCAGCGATCTCCGGTACAGTAGTCGAGCTTGCAACCGACGCGACCATTGGAACCAATGGAGTTTGTAGTTACAATGAAAACAAGCACTCAACTCGTCTAATAGACACGAGTGATGTGAGACTAATGTTCGGGCCCACATCGGCGGCCGACCGCGGCCCGGGGCAGCGCCAAGGTGTGACGCAACTGTCATTACAGGTGGCACGTCAGGTGAAGACACCCTAAACACGTCTAACTTCCACCCCTAGCCCGGCCAGCGTTCGCGACCGTATGTTGTACGGCACAAGGGTGATTTAAGAATGGACTGCCCACAAGACAGGTTCTCGAGTAAATTGGTCGAACCACCTTTGTCCACGCGGAACACCTTTATAAACATTCGCCACTCTTGTTACTTTAAGGTCACTCCGTTTCAATGAAAGTAACGTATTGTTAATATTTTTATAATGTATAACACAGTTTGTATCATTGCACCGTGACTCCAGTTCCTTACGTCAATCAGTGTCTAAAACAAATGGTCAAGACAGTCGAGTCTCGGTTTTCCTCCACACCTGCATTCAGGTAAGTAAGGATAACTGGCACTCCATCCTCCCTGCCTGCTCGTTTAGGGGCCCGGCATGACCGCATCATGTCCACAGCCACTGAAGCTTCAGTGTCCCCCACACAGATGTAGGCCGATGGGTCGTTAATGATAACGGCCACATGGGATATTTAAAAATTAAAATTGAATAGTTCTGAAACGCCGGCACAAGTGTATTTATTATAAGTTATATGGCGTAATATGTTTTTTTTTTTCAAAAAGGACAGGATTAATTTAAAAAGTCCATTCTCATAACATTTATTTACGCGCGCCATTATCGCACAACTATCTCCCCGGCGGTTGACGGAATATAACAGGTGCACAATAAATATTTTAAGAAATTCAGTACTACACTTTTTAAATTACCCTTTTGCCTACGAAAGCTGCTTTATCTGTATTCATTTTTTTTTCTTTTTAATTACCCCAGCGGACAACGGCGAGGGTGCATTCTTTCAGCGGCCGGCTGTCTCGCATCGATCTCGTAATAAAGGTGTTAGGGCTAGGCAGAACGGCCAGGTGTCGAGGCGAGTGGATGTTTCACGAAAAAAGTATAAAAAAGAGCACACACACAAAAAGACACAAAGATACTCGGTTAAAAAATCTGTGCAGGTGCGCCGCGCGGACTTGGTCAGGCGAAAAATCAGCTGTTTCGAAACAACTGTCTAAATTGAGGAAAACATTAGATTTCGATTTATTTTAATGCGCCATTAAATTGGCAATTCCTTTTTAAATGATTTTTTTTTACATTCGAAAGAAAATAATTGCGTTCGAAATGAAAAAGTAATCAATTATGTATATTTTAATAACATGTATGTATTAATGCGTTTCGTTTTACGCATGACACGCACATCTTTTAGAGCAAGTAAGGATAGCTTTTATAACTTAAAAATCGTTGATTTTTTTTACTGATGATCAGTAAACGCTATGGAAGAAACAGCTTACATGCAAAATGTTCTTATAATTAATGTAGCAAATTAATGATATATTTTCAAATGCTAATAATTATTAAGTGTAATGCTTGTAGGATAATTACACAAACACATAATTATTGCCTCATTACTGCTGTTTTAATCATATTTTACACTGAAATAACGAATTAATACAAAATTTCAAGCAAAATATATATCATCCGATAATAATTTTATAGCCCAAGCAATGTTTATAATATTAATAAAATTTCATTCTTGATCTTTCTTAATGTAAGACCAAAATTTGGCTGTGAACCAATTTTGATAGAAAGCGCAGAGGCGACCTATGATGAAGCACGCATGCGTAGAAAAAGCTTATTTAATGCCTTAAAGAGTCCTAAGTTGTGTGTATCATCAAACCGAAAAACTGTCGAAGATCGACTGGCATCATACAAGCACTGTGCAATCTAACCAAAATAACATTCCTTTGTATTAATGAGAAACGTGTGTGATAAGTTGACACTAAATTACAACGTTACCAGTTTAATTCCACAGACGCAAAAAATGTTTTTTTTTTAATATACACCTTCTCATGTTATAAAACAAACATTTTACTTATTCACGGATTATTACAGAACAATTTATGTGTCTCATTTTTAATATTGATATGGGCTACACATCGCCCGACATAATTGAATACGTCTTTATTAAGTTATTATATTAGGTATTTATTGTTTATAACCTGTATAATTAAAACCTATAAAATTATGTTATATATCGTTTATATATGTTGAGTGTGTGAAGTTAACCATAGACAATACAAGGTTTTGCAAACTGAGCTCTTTTTTTACATTAAATCAGTGAGAAGCATAATCCACTGCGGTTATAGAACAACAAAAATATTACTAAAAAACACCACTAAACATGCAAATATGAAAGCATTGCTAAAGCAATAATGACAGCTGCTAATTTTGTCATAAAATACGAATAATACTTGCAATTAAATTATAATAATAATTATAAATTAGTGTTATTTAATTGAACTGCGATTGTCGGCGGGCGTCCGTCAAAGATCCGTCCGTCAAAAAAAGCTCGCAGCGTAGCATAGCCGTTACGCTACGCTATGTCACGTTATATACCGCTGTAACTGACGCATCTTCTCATATATGACACTTAGTAACCGCTATGCTTTTGTCAAATGAAGGTTTTGTGTAATATACGCTTTATTACAACACTGTACAGAATTCATTTATTTAAAACTGTTACAGATCGAATACAAAGCGTTATTTTCTATTTTAACGTACAACAATAAAAGAGGGGTGTTTTAAAATTTCTGTTATAATTATTTTACTTTTGAGTACTTGGTTAGGTTATAAATTTTGGTAAACATGGTAAGCTGAGGCTGATCTCTCGAATTGACAGCCATTAGAACTAAGATGACCCTCGCTTATCATCACGGCACACCGACAACATCATCACCAACCTCTTTAAACGTCAGTACGTTTATAATAAGCAGTGCTTAATAACAGATTAAGTCGCCGACCAACACAGAAACAGAAATATACAATTAATTAAAACAACAAATAAATGACACACGAGTGTCTGATCTCATTGACCAAAGTGTGACCACAATGCTAACCAACGTTATGTCGATTAACTCCTGAGTACATATACACATATACTTCATATTACGCCCATGCACTGGACAAACACTCGCACGTCGAACGCTTGTCCTTCAGGCAACGGGCAGCGCCAAACGTTGGACCGGCACCCAGTCGGCGGTACGCTGGCCGCTGGAGCGATCTGAGCACGTTATAAGCAATGAAGTTTACAATACGACGTCTTATATACACTTACAATATCATTAAACATTTCAGAGATAATATTCAATTATGTACGATATACTACAACAAGTAAAGTTTTAAACAATAAAACGAGTAGCGGTTCATTTGGCCGTATATAATGTTTACTTTTGCCCTATTTGCTGTGTGCGGTACAAAAAGCGTATACGACCCCACTCCCTATATGTCGGAGTAAGGTGCGAAAACAGCCGGCCGGATCAATTTAATTTAGAGCTCGTTTCAAAACTATTTGTCAATTCGAGCAAATTTATTTGTCTCTTAAATATCCAGGGGACCTTCGAGAACTTTCTCCAGCAACGACGAGTGGCGAGCAGCGATCAAATTACGACAAAAACTGTCGACGTAATGGTAAAAATATGTTTATTAATATGTAGGAAATTATAATAATAATAATAATAACAACAATCTTTATTCAAAATAAATTTATCTTAATTTAAAAAACACAATCTTTATTTTAAAAAAATTACAATAATAGCAATCAGATAAATAATTTGCATTAAACAACTGAATGCTCTATGAGAAGCTGTACTCTACGATCCTGGACGCGTATGCCCAGCGTGGGGATTATGGGCATAAACTCTCAGGGGAGGTCTATGTTCAGCAGTGTACTGCAATTGCAATAGGCTGATGGTGATATTGATAATCACAAATAGGTATATACATGTGTAAATTTTTTAATATCTTATATATAAAATTTCTATCAAAAAACGTTTAAAAAATGCAGACGTACACGACTCGGGGATCGAACCAAGGACCTTTCGATTAAAAGTCGCCAGTGCAAACACTCGACCAAGGGGACGTCTCGTGGTCATGTTTCTTAATATTTATTTAAAAATCAGGATATCAGTATTGCATTAAAACTACAAGTGTGATGTAAACCTTATTATATGGCTTTATGTCAAATTGAATGGACATTATTAAAACGGTATGTTATGTAAAACATTTCTTTATTTTTTATTAATAAAAAACCCAAGTATGAAGAGAGCGAAATGTAAATTGTGCGCTGATCTCACGTCGGCTTCGTATATAGCTCGCGTTATACAGTGTGGCTGAGCCCTAAGCAAGATAATACGCCCTTACTTTTATTCATTGCTTCATCGAGCGCAAATAATGTTGCGGCGAAAATGCAATGCACAGAAAAAAGATATTACAAAAATACTCCCGTCGATAAACAAGCTCGCGAAAAAGCTATTGTGAAAATAGTTTTTCAGAAACCATTTAATTTATTTTTAGAGTCGTTTCGGTGGAATTATTCATTTCTCTTTCATCTTTGGAGTTTTTATTTTGGCGCCAATTTGCAAGAGCAATACAATTTTTTCCTCACCTAATGTGCACTAGTGAATTACGCGGGCATACTATGACAATGAAAGCCAAATGCGTCCGATGCATGGTTTAAACATGAAGCTTATATATTTAACTTCACAGCGGTTAGCTTGGCTTTATTGAGATTGTCGCATTGCTTTGCATACATTTATAAGCAAAAACGTGTAACGACGACCTCGTACTGAACGCAGACGTACTGTATTGCTTTGGGTCAAAATCTTTAAATTATATATGTTTATTTATGTCATCCTTTGTTCGTTCATGCGTTGGTTAGTTCATTCATTCATTCATTTTATTTTCCATTCGTTTGATGAACCGGTTATTAGGATATTCGGTAAATCGTTCTATCCGTTAAAAGATTTAGAAGTTAAACATAAAATGTAATTCTTTTAAGTATTCAATTTACAGCTATTTTGAATATTGTAAGTCATAAAAAATATTCGCCGTTTATGCAAAACAAATACTTACTGGGAACTTACAAAAAAACAATGTCGCCGTCGAACAAACAGCTTGTTCAAGGACACCATTTTATAAGTTCACGCGATCATTAACTTCTTCGAAATTTAATTATTTCCTTGACTCAAACTTCCAAGTTAATTAGTCGGCTAAGCATCTGCTCGCTTAATTGTTCTAAGAGGCAAATCTATTTAACAAAAAGAATGCGTCAACTAAATCGTCTCCTTAGTAATAAACGGTGACGTTTCACCAAATAAATACCATAGACAAATAGTCGCAAGGTTGGAGGTTACCAGCAGCATCGTGGACTCTATTCACAAACCGGTAAAAGATTTTAAATCTTAAGGCAAAGCTGCTAAGAGCTATTACAAATACAAATGAATAAATGAAATAAAAATTACATTTGTGCTGTCCTAATGACATGAAATATTTAGGCAGAATTTACAACAACCTTGTGTGCGAGAAAAAAAAACAAACTTCAACTTAATTTCGTCACTATTGCAATCGATATATTACTCAAAATTCTGACAGCGGCTGCCAGAAACATTAAGTTTTCTCGAGTTTTAAAGCGCGGGAACACACGTGTGCAGCCTTCGTTAGGTCGTTACTTATGTTTTTTATCTGCGCGCTCCTCCGCACTGTCAACATTGACACAGATGGTATAAATTTACGGGTTATTATTATTCAAAAACCGGTTGGCGCAATTTGAAATGCACTTTTTCTGATATGCCAACAAAATATAAGTAATTAGACCCACTTTCTCGAACGCCTATGTTGGCCTCGTTGGTAAAGTGCTTGAAAGCGCGACTGCTAATCGAAAGGGTCTGGGTTTGATTCCCGGTTCAAGTACTATAAGTTTTTCCTAACTTAAAATTCCTTGTATCGGCTCAGAGTCAGATTTGTTCCTGGCAATAGGCTCTCCATGGTGATTCAAATTACATATTAAAACTGACGAACGTGGCAAAGCCAACGTGAATCGTGGCAATACAAACCTCTGCCTACCGCTTTGGAGATTACAACCGTGATGTTACATTTTTTTAGAATAACTCGATAATATTTCGTCCGACCCTAGCTAGGGTCGAAGTCAAGATTTCTTGTTCAGCAGTCGCATTCGCAACTAGTAGACCAATGACGTAATGTGATTAGACATTTTCGCCACAGACAACATAAAAGTAAACCATCAGGTGAGACTGGTCGAATGCTAGCCAGCCAATACAAAAAAAAATAGCCGTCTTCGTTGGTGTCCGTTCGGGAATTCGGAGCGCACATTGAGTTTTAATTGAAGTAATTTTTACGTTCGCAATTATAAAGTGAATTTACACTTTCGCAGAAAGACTTCACGGAGGCCAATAATTACGCCAATGTTCGTTTTCGGTCAAAATGCGCGGACGACATAGCGGGACGGTTTAGTGAATTTTTGGAAACCCTCCTTTACTTGTACACGGTTTAATTTTTTAAGACATCTTGTAATTGCGAGCACTTTTCCGGGACTTCACTGTGGTAAACCGAACTCTTTGTTTTATTATA
>DWEI01004414.1:0-11710 GCA_018245875.1 Mysoria ambigua
GCTCTTGTCTCGATCGTCGAAGCAAGCGGTCGCCTCCGCTGCTGGTTCTCCTACTCAATCGCGTAGTAGTCGAGACCGGTCAGATAGTAATAGAATAAGTTTTATTAATTGTAATATTATTAAAGTACATTATATTATAATTCACTAGAAGTTCCTTTTTGAAAACCTTCTTCTGCGGTCGACAACCATAATTAACGAGAATAAGCATGTTGACGTATAAAAATAAATAATAGGATATGTTTTCTTCATCTAGCACACTAGAAACTCTAATAGGTACGTGCGATAAGCAAGTGACTTTTTCCCTACGATAACCTATATTGGTTATCGTAGGGGTTGGTATCGTATTGGTTTACGCACACGTAAACATGCATGCACGTAGACGTATACGCACGCATGCACACACGCACCCACGTACGCAGACACGCACACACGCATGCAACCAGCGATAAATCAACAAGCTTAATAGCAAGAATATAATAAAACCCTGTGAAACAGTCGCTAAAATCTACAATAATGACCAAATATTACAAAATATTCTATAACATTTCTACCGTTGCATTAGGAGCGCGTTTGAGTGTTAATACTTAAGTTGCATAGGGAATTTCATTGTAAGACAATTTTCTCATATATTGTGAGACGCAGCAATAGTACGAGAGTGCAATATCCGTCGAATGCAGTGTACCGGAAACAATTTATGTCAGAAACAAAAAATGAATTTATCATTTCCTGCTTTATATTCTCACGCAATTTACACACGCTATGAAAATTTACAGACGTTGTACATCGTAAATGTTATACGCTAGTTGTTTGTCTTATATTAAATATTGTTTAGTATTGGATTTTATAAATGGTACGGTAAAGCAGACAAAAAGGAGAACCCAAACTAAAGCGTTCATTGTTAGATAAATGAGTGAAATTAATGGTACTTGTAACGAGATATGACAAAAAGCTTTATTTTTCGTCTGTGACAAGATACCGAGACGTTTGTTTAAGCATATACAAAATACTTTTATTAGTAGAACAAAAACTCGATCAATCAAAAATTTAATTTTGTAGTTATTGAGTACAGAACCCACAAATCCCGGAAATAGGTCTCTGAAAAATCAACCAAAAAACCAGAAAACATGTTGAAATTAACAATCACTAACGAATAACACAATGTTATACACAACATTCTCACTGGCAGTTAATAAAGCTTTGAATAAAAAAGTAAAGCGCGCCAGCGCGAGAAGCTGTCCGGGCGTTGTTCACTAGCGAGCCGGCAGGATATTGCGCGGACGTTGGAACTGCAATCTGTCGCTATTTGGCGCGCTGCGAACATATTAGCCGTACATTACAAGTATTAGATACGTAAACGTACAATGCATCTGATTATACGTTAACCCTACGCGTGTGAGAATTTCGTGTAGATTATAAATGTATTTCACGTCTGTAATGTCCTAAGACGCAGGCAAAGAAATTTGGTACTTTCTACAATAATAACTCTTCACTTACGTAGACCGGTATTTTGTACCAGAAACATGTAAACGCGCCACCTGATGGTAAGTGGTCACCATTGCCTATGGATATTCACTACAACTTCGCATCATTCACAGTGATCTTATTTGTTAAGTCAAATAGAGAAAATATTCTGTCCATTTTTATTTAGTGATTAGGGCTACGTTTCCATTTCACAGATCAAACACAAAAACATTTGGAGTAAAAAGACATTTTATCGAATTAGCCAAAATACAAATCGAAATCTTGCACAAAATTCTGTAAACAGCCACATCGGAGATACTAAACTTTGTTGTACAGAGAATCTTTGCAGACGATTCCAGTGCTCAAAACATAAATGTAGGTTTTCAAGTAAAAAATTAAACAGCGTTGGAAGCGAGGCGCGTCAGGGCTGTTCAACAGCAGCGGGCAGGATATTGCTTGGACGTTAGACGTGCATTGTGCAGCGATTTGGCACGGGCGAGGAAATTGCCCACGTCATACAACTAACCATATTTTCGAAAATTGTCGTTTGTTAGAAGCATTATGCTACATTCGTATTCCTATGGTTGATTTGGGCTCAGTGATTGTAGTCGACAAGAAGAAAGTAAGGTGTCTAGTGAAAGATGGGCCTCAATTCAAGAAACGCCTTTAATCAATTCACATTTACCCGTGTTTGATATGTGAAATACTTGGAAATACCGAATATACAAGTAATTTTGTGGATTATAATCCAAATAATATAATTAACGTAGAGATACGCAGATGAAATTAAAAAAATACTATAAAACTTTGTTACTCACTGTTTTTGGGCCAAGAAGAAACAAAATGCAAGGTTTTAAGAAATATAGTATGAATGGATATAATTTTTGTATAAACTGGCAACAATGTTAATAATTATTTCGAAAGCGTTAAAAAGTGCATCTCATGGAATCTGCGCTATGCATCATTGCGTTTGGACAACGAAATCAAAAGAGCCTTAAATATGGGACATACGCAAGAAATTCCAATTCTTATTTTTGTATAAATGCTTTTGCACCAGCTCACAAATACTACCACAGTCATAAACCGCCAAGGCATTAAATGTTTTGAGGGTCAATGTACTAAAAACTGTAGACACTAAAAAATGAGCACGCCACTTAAAGACTGCGAACATTTCGCGTGTACAAAGGTATACCGCACCTCGCCATTATTTTCTCCCGCTGCGAAAGTATGAGCTTAGGCTATGACACGGCTAAGCAGACTCATCAAGGGAATATATTCCGCAATCTACAAGCCAACAAAACAACGAGACACAAAAAGTAAACTCGTTTTTCACTTCGTATTCCCTATTCAAGGTATAAAAGTAATACAAAGACCTCCATAAATTTCCACAAAACGTAACCGTAACGTAACGTGGAAATTTCTCTCCGCAGTCAGGTGTTATCGCCGGCGAGGCGGGAGGTTTGATTGCGGAACGCGTTTTGTTTTGTTTTTTTTTTCTTCCCGTCTCATGAACATTTCATTTCGCACGCGACTTTCGCCGCGAGCTCTTTATTTAAATAGAAAATTTCATTTTTATTGCACTGTCATACATGCATCGCTGTTGAAGTAGCACGTCAGATCTGTAAGAATTGAGATCTAGAAGGACATTTGGCACATGTTTTTAGACTACCCCATAAGTCAATTGGCCTGAACTTACAATTTCTTCAGTATTAAATAATTCGCAAAATTTCAATTTATTTTTCATCAGTAAAATAAAATTTGTGACACAATGTAACTTTTTTATCTTTCATAAATTGCTAAGCATCACGAAGCATACTTAATAATAGATGGTCTTGACTTGATATAATCTTGGAAGACTAATGGGAGTGGTATATATTTGATAGTTTGCATAATTTGTCGTGTGTGTGTCTCGTGGATTATCTTGAAAAAACATATACTAGTTAATCTGCTACATAATTCAATCAGGATTGTTAATCGGCTAAGATTCGTTAAATTAAACACTTCTGGGATCTGACTCATAACAGACCCTTGATTAATGGTTTACATTTCTATCAAACCTATTACGCTTTAATTGAATTTTTGTCCGTTCAATTAATTAGGGTGAAATTTTGAAATTTGCCCTTTCCTTTTGCTGAAGATTTCAAAGCTAATGGCTGATCTGGTGAAAATTTGTTATAAGGTTATGATATGAAATAATGTTTGACTTATGTATTGCCGTTCTTATTAATGTTATAAAACCGAAAGTAACTGGACCTGTTAAGTTGTAATTTCTGTACAGTATTTGATGGAAATTAATATAAAAATAATTCAATTTCTAGTTTTACAGTCAGTATCTATTGCGTACATTCGTTGCTTTTTATATTAGGATTTATATAATTTTACTATAATGTATATTTACTGCTCAGTTATTCGCGTGATTATGCGTCTGCTACTGGAGAGGTTAACATTTCGATTACAAAATTAGACATAGTGTTTTTTCTAATTTCAAACCCTTAGAGATACCTCGATATCTGAATAAATCCGTAAATCCGTATAGTACTATAATAGTATCCAAATAAATCCATATTAATTCGAAGCATAAATGCCCAAATTATAACAAACAAACTGTTCCACGTTGGAGCTTAAATGTGGGCATAACTGACGAAACGGCAGAGTATTATACACTCCTCTGTGTACCTCTTGGAGAAATATGGTCGTGATGTTATTGTATTATATTCTCAAACCTTGATGTTATAATTATTTTTTTTACAATATATTTCCTATTCTTCTCTGTTCATTGACGTCATTCGTGAACAGTATCATTCAAACGCCTACATTCGTAGCAGCGGTCAATTGTAATCACGAGTACGTGAAAAAATCCAATCGTAGTAATACATATCTGTACCGATAGTTCATGAATCGAAGAAAATATGAGAAATAAGCACATACATATAAGTCGAAGGAAATAAAGGCACGGGTCAAAGTAACTTACGGGGGGCGAGTTTATTCTTATCTGACGGCGTGGGCCCTCCGGAAAACAAATTTCATGAATAAATTTTTGCCCTTGTAAACAAATCGAGCGGCCATATTAAATTAGGGACCGTTGAGAGCGAATGCAATAAGATCGAACTAAACTCGTGTCATTGTTCAATGTTGAAATGTTTCGTTGGATGGTTTTGTTTTCATTTCTGTGGCCAGCTCGCTGCGAGCGGAGTTATGTTATTTTTACCGTTGTGCGTATGGATTAATTTGCGAACAGATTTTACAGCTGGATGAGTCCTTTATTCGGGATATGCACGAGCACCAACGCTGCATCTGTAATCAATGCTAAGCAGAGTCATCCAGGCTATGTGTTACTTTAACGATACGGCCAAATACTAGAATTACGCAATACTATGAACTAATTTACCTGCCACGTTGGTCAAGTGGTTGCAAGAATGGCTGCCCACCGAGAGTTCCCAGTCTTAATTTCTGAGTCGGGTGCTATTGGATTTTTCTAAATTGAAATTTTCTAACAATGGCCTTGAGACGGAATTTCTGTCTGATGAACCGCATTAGACTCACCTCCTATTTCATAACTGGTCAAAAGTGGAAGTATACTACACTCCTCTGCCTACTACTTCTGGGATTACAGCAGTGATGTTACGTAATGTTTAATGAGTCACTCGTAGTGTATATTCGGTCTTAATTGTGCGACTGGTCTGTTGTATTGATGTCTAATGAATATAACAGCAAAGCTGTAGTCGTGGATTTGATAGTATTTGTACTGTACCTGTGCTTTACACACGTAAATAACATATATATCAAAATAAATATTTACTTATTTACATGTTTTTATCAGTCTGCCTACTATGATTTTATGTAGTCGCCCAATGTATTAAAATTAATTCTTCTCCTCCACTGACATTTTTGCTATGAATAGCAATGTCTATGGATTGCATTAAAATTACGGAGATGGCCCTATTATTAGTTATTTCTTACATATTAAAGATATGTGGCACTTAGATTATTTCAAAACACCTCACCAGAAGACAGACATTTCGGTACCATCGCCAAGGTCACGGTAACGGTCTTATTTAGTGGTTCCAATATCCTTTAGGTTTATAGCTTAATTTCTTGGATACTATCTTAGTTAATGCCACTTAAAACGAAGGTTATGTCATTTCTACCGTCGACTTTTTTTACGTCCCGCTCCGAATTTATACAGCAGTAAACCGACTGAATGAGACGCTTAAGAATTATCTCCGCGGATAAAGAACTTAGTGGTGTGTTGCGTCCGGTTTTACGACACGGGGAGTTTAAGTTTCGAATCGCCGTTTATATATTTTTTACTATCCACCATTCCAATACAGGGTGAAGGTCTGGCGTATATTTCAGATGGAGCCATTTGTGCGGCCATGAAAGCTTAAACAGATACAGGGGAATATTTCTGCGATGTTAGCAATAACTTTTATTTGAATACGATATCGTCGTATATTAAATTGTTCCGATTAAAGTAAGGGAGAGTTGTAAAATAAGAGACAGTTGTTAAGTTAGGTTAAGTTATAAAGTAAGATAAAATTGTAAAGTGACTCCGTGCCCAATACAAAACGCTTTTGTATGAGTATAAGACAATTCCATGACATTGACGTCGCTATGGGGGTTCAGTTTGGAGTTAGTATTGGTACTTCGTCAGCACAACCTTTAAACTTCGTAATATTCCCAACATAGATTTGCTTAAAAACGTAAGATCACGCCTGCAATCCCTAAAGATGTGAGCAGAGAATTGAAGCACACTCCAACTTTTCGCCAGTTACGTTTACGTCCCACTATGAAATAGATGGTGAGCCTGTTACTATGCATTCAGCACCTAAGCACACTCCAAACCACTACTAGAAAATCTAAATTAAAAAAAATTGTAGTGTTCGTTTTTTTATCTTTTACTGTTTTTTCCTAATGCGACATATTTGACCACTATGCGGCGATAAAACGTTATTTTGCATGGATTTAAAAACCGAACACAACTATCGTATTATTTCTCAAATCAACTAGTCAATGAAGAAAGTTATTATTGAAATTACAAAAAATGTTTTCTTTTAAGATTACCGGTATAAAATAGGATTACCGGCAATACTATATCTGTTCTTATCAAACTTCTTTCATTGAGCTTGCCGTAGTTTTATGAAAGATCTATTGTTTTATTTGTGTGTCAAGATTTTTTAAATGCTATAAGATATTTTACTGCTGTAATTTTTACGCTGCTGTTATGTAATTCTAGGTTCACATTGGATAAAAATCAAAAAAGCAAAATCGTCCTTTGTTTTTTATATGCCCATCTGATTACAATAGTAAATCAATAAATCCAAATATATCAAAGCACTGCCATGTATTAACCCTAAAGTATTGCTAAGATTTATTTATGACCTGATCTCCAAATGACCCAAAAACTAGAGACCAAAATGGGTTGACGACTAGACGAACCGAAAATTCCCGAACCAAATCTTTCCATGTAATATATTTGGTGCAGATCTTGTCTGGATTCTGACACGTTCACCCAAATTATGTGTTCGATATTTTCAGCAAATTTTCATGTGTTATTTCACATATCCCGTGAACAGCTCGCTGTGTTCGCAAAGTGAATTTAAATCAGGGGACAGGTTCTGTTGAGACAATCTAAGTTTGAATGTATTGTACAACTGTGTTGCCATATTTGGGAACATGTTTTGTTTGAAATTAGTACCTGATTAGATTTAGAAGTAGAACAATACGTGATTTACTTTTAAAGTTTAATAGAGTTTTAGCAATAATAATATTGTTTTGTTTTGATAACCTTTATTTCAATATTTATATGCAGCGTTTCGCAGTGCAACTAATTTTTTTTTCGACAAATTTATCGTTCCACTGTTGGAGCATGGATCTCCTCTAAGAATGAGAGTTTTAAGGCCGTAGTCTACCACAT
The DNA here is from genome assembly GCA_018245875.1 of Mysoria ambigua. Lineage (NCBI taxonomy): Eukaryota > Metazoa > Arthropoda > Insecta > Lepidoptera > Hesperiidae > Mysoria > Mysoria ambigua. The sequence goes on from DWEI01004414.1 coordinate 7,379, forward strand.
TGGCCAAGTGTGGTTTGGCAGACTTCACACGCCTTAGAGAACATATTTTTTCAAAACTCTAAGGTGTGCAGGTGTCCTCGCGATGTTTTCCTTCACCGTAATAGCAAGTGATATTTAAACTTAAAACGCACATTTTTAAGAGGTGCGCGCCTGATATTTGAACGTGGTCTCCCGGAGTAAGAGGTCGAATTTCAAACCACTAGGCTGTCACTGCATGCAACGACATAAAGAAATATATTCCACGTATATTACAGTAACATAAAAATAATGCTTCACGAATACGATTCACCAAGAATAAAGAATTGAATAGGTAAAAGAATTCATTGGGTCAAACGACTTGGGCCGCCCAAAATATCTTGGATACCATAGCAAAACAATAAACACACGAGGGAAAAATTGCACTCGAAAAATTTCACTAAGAAAACCAAATTAAGAACATTCCACAAACATTTACCTACGCAAATCCACGTTCATGTATTTCCTTACATATTCCGCGCACAGCTCGCCCGCAGTTCGCTGAGCGAATTCAAATCAGCGGACGGGTTCTGCCGAGATTACATAACTTCAACTTTGCAACTGTGTATCGCTGTTTGAGGCGATTGTTTCCCTTTTTCAAACTCCCCGCTAATATAATGGCGTTACTTCCACAATTTCCATACTTACCCGCGATTACAACAGTTTCCAAATTGAGCGCCTCTTATGAGTGTCCTTTTAAAGATCGACATTTAAAACAATCCGACATGGTAACGAATGGAATTCAAATTTGGGTTGAACCTAAATACTGTCAAAGAGCATGCACGAAGCCCTATTATGCTAAAAACGCTGGCCCATTGTAAACAATCCGTCGAGTTGGCTAGCAATAGAGGCGATCAGCAGTTTGACATTGAAATTTCCAAGGTCAGTCCTTTCAGTATTGGGGTGCGCAAAGAATTGTTTTTTTTTTCTGTATGTTTTTATAACATAGGAACAAAATCTATTATTACCTTTGAACAAATATTTGTAACCCAATATTATTTTAATACTACGGATAATATCGCCTCCTTGACATTGTTAACGATTGTTAATATAACAAACGAACAATAATGTTGGTAATTAGTGAGTATACGAGATTCGTATTTGAATTACAGGTATGAATATGTGTTCGTAATATACACACAAGAAATAATTGCTTCGCTGGTCGTGTCGGTAGCCACCGCGACTGCCGACCGGGAGGTTCTGGATTCAAACGCCTGATCGGCACTATTGGATTTTTCTACTTTGCTTTTATAGTAGATATGTACCCGAGTTATGATAAAGACTCGCCACTTATTCTATAATAGGACGTAAACGTAACTGGGGAAACGTGGGAGTATACTACACTCCTCTGGCTACCTCTTCGTAGATCACAGACGTGATGTTACGTGAGTAATTCAATCGACTATAAATTTTTACCTATCTAAAAAATAATACCTTAGTCATAAAGGACCATTAGTTTTCAACTGTCAGTTACTACTAAAATAATTGTGGAAGACCACAGACTATTATCGAAATTAAAATCTCACAAGATTATAAGTTCTTTCACCATCATCATACTCCAATCCACTGCTCGACATAGGCCTCTCTTGACGAGGTACACTCACAAGCCCCACGCTAGACATGCGGGTTGAGAATCGCAGAGAACTTCTCACACCACCTAAGCTGTTGCCTGTATTCGGCCAGTGTATATGTTCTTTATTAAACCAAAAATACAATAATAAAAAAAAATATAATTCAACGATACAAAAGCACTGGCGCCTCTTTATATAACCTATGTAGTAGCCTTAAAAAAGAAGCTATATTTAGCAAACAAAGAACCCGATGAATTTTGATCGTAAAAAATGGGCAACCAATCGACAACCTGTCATTACCTACATTAAGGATTTCAGGGAAATTTCGCCTTTTATTGGGTTCGGAATTAAATTTGTATGGACCTTCATCAGTAATTCTCTACATGTCTCCATATCCCAGGCTTATAGGTACGACGACGGAAAATATATTCAAATTTAGCCCAAAAAAGGGTTAGAATTAGGCTTGAAGCGAACCTTTCCAATATTGTCGTGCGCTTTGGCCTCTTATTTTATTTTTTATCCAAATCTTATTCTACTAACGGTGTCCCAAAATATTAATATTATTCGCAACAAAATTATGTCTCCATTCAACATCGTTAAGCAATAATAAAAGAAATACTTTATTATATATTTTCAAGACAAATGTCAAAATATGTCGAAAGAAAAACATTTTAAATTTGTTCATCGATATTTCCAAGTCTTAAATTTATTCTTTATCTAAATATAATAGCAATAATCCTTTTAGATTGTCTGTCTTATTCTATTCCTTTTTCATATTTAGATTCATGACAGAAACAGAAACGATTGGCTTTATTGAAAATGTTTTTTTCAATAAACTAGTATTAGAATTTCAAGATTTACGTATTAAGCGCTTTTCATGAGCTACGGAAGCTTTTTGTAATAAGCGCTTTTGCGACCTGACCTCACCTTCCGGGTTCTGTATTTCATAAATCATCATTCATTAAGCTTGTCCATACGTCACAATCACCAGCCCGCATCCATCCATTGCTATACATGTCCCTTCCCAATGCCCATTCTTGACCTCGACCTCTTCGTTTCCAATCACTGTTAACCACTTTGCATATATCATAATTGCTAATATCTGGAAGACGACCTACGTCCGGTTCGTGGAAGTGTAATGAGAAAAAACTTACTTAATATTTCCTGAGAAGCGGCAACATCGACAATTTAGATGCAAACTACACCACACAGAAACCAGTTATTTAGCGAGGTCCGTAATAGCTTTATACATTAACGTAGTTCAGCAACACCTGGGGCCCATTTATACACAAACCAAACTTCTTCAACTACTCGCCAAACCCCTATCTCGCTTTTGCTACTTGAAACTTATACCTAACTTGCCTCGAATCAAACTTCCATCCATTCATCATCCTTTGAAGGTTAACTACTGGTTGTAGGTATACCCATAATTAGTGTTCTGCCTATCTTGCACTCCCAATTGCATCTCCTTTAGATCTTCGACAATCACGAAAGTTTTCAATTAGTCTCTCTGTAACCCTATTTATCTCTCTCTTTTATCCTGTTTATCTCTGTCTGTTTTAAACTATACTGTAGTACATCTTTATTGACATGTTTTTTATAATTCATAAGTTTTTTTCCAAATCCTTCCATGTGGTCATTGTGGATTCAGTGAATAATGAACGATGGAAGGATTTGGAAAAAAAACTTATGATGCAGAGCGATATACGCAGATTGCTGCGTATATCGCTCTGCATCAATAAAAGAAGTGCATTTCTCGGGTACACAACCGTGTAGAATCTAATAAAAAAAGGCAATCAAGTTGAATTGAATAAGCTACTCCACTATCGAAACAATGCGGTTTAGTACTGCAAAAAGTGGTATACACAAACGGAGGAAAAACGGAATTTTTGCAAGCAGTAGCCCAATCGCTCTGTTACTTGTTTACTTCTGAATTGATATCGGAGTCTGTTTCATAATTTTTTGATGTACGACATATACCTATCATTTTATCGCAAACTTGTAATATTTTATATCAAATTGTAAATATACTTTTTATCTAACATTTATAAAATAACAAGTTTTGCATGTTTTATTTATGTTTCTATTCATTTTATACATTTAGAATAAATATTTATTTCTGACACACTAGTTTTCATCAGATTTTCATCCTAGAAAATTTACTTTCGACGTTACTATTACAATTTCTAAGTAACATCACGTCTGTAATCATCGAAGAGGTAGAACACTTCTACGTTTCACGAGTTACCTTTACGTCCTCCTATAGAATAAATGCTAAGCCATACACCGGGCACATGTCTAGACTACAATTTCTATTACAAAACGAAATAATATCACGCCTGTAATCCCCGAAGGCAGAGGTATAAAATAGAATATACTTCGAGGTACTACTAGAAATTGTAAATTTAAATTGTAAATTACTTAAAAATACAAACCATAGCTGATCTGATTAAAAACATGTTTTCAAACAAACAGCTAACTTCCGACGGCAAGACCTTAGCCGTCAGTACAAATTTAATTAGTTGCGTCGCTACCTACACCAAACAGTGCCATTCTGGACAAAATGATAACATATTGTGTCTGTAGCTTTAAAAATAACAACAAATAATAGATAGTAATCGTTGCTACATTATATATGCTCCGTGCATATCTATAGGGTCATCATCTGTTCCATAATGGGACGTAAACGTAACTGGTTAATGGTGTGAGTGTACTGCGATCTTATGCCTACCTATTCGGAGAATAC
>DWEI01004415.1:0-11710 GCA_018245875.1 Mysoria ambigua
ATCTTTAAACTATTCCAAGTTCCGGCTATTAAGACACTATAAGAAGAATATAAATGCATTATGAAAAATAACTGGTTTCATTTATTTAATTTCAACATATTCAACTTGTATTTCTCTCATAGCAGGAGCTCATAATACGGCTTAATACTGATAAAGCCAACAGAGTGAACACAAACTTGTATAGAGAGCGTAATATGAAATTGTTAGTTTAAATGTTGGTAAAGCTGGAAAATTCCAGCACTAAAGTGTTATTCCGTTTGACTTTATACCGAACGTGTTTGTGGTAGTTCATGTTGGCTCATATCTTGATATCTTGTAGAAGTGAATGTATGTACTGCTGTAGTTAGCTAAAGTTTTGTGTGTCACTATACATCTTTGCTTACAATTATATATAAGGGATGAGAGTAGCGGACGAAATCAATGGGCACCAGTGACCACTACGCAACCGACCTCGATTAGGACCTTAGGACCAGACTGCTAATGGCATAATATACTGATAGGACAGCTAATGGCATAATATGCTGATAGCACGCCTATTGGCATAGTATGCTGAAAGGACTGCTAATGGCAATGTCTTGGGTCAGTCAGTGTTGTGAATCGTGAATCTGTTAGATTTATATACGTATCTGAGCTACATATATAATGAATATAATAAAAAACAAAGCTGACATCTGATTTACTGTATAGAATAAAAAATCGAATTCCAAGAAAAAGGTCACGCAAGCATTTTTAAATGAACACTCCCCCTGTCCTATAAGTGTCCATCAGATCAGGGGTCGTAAAACTAAGAGGTAATAAAACTTTTTAAGCCACGAGGTGTACACTTAGAGTAGCCTTCGTGGTGCACGCAATGTGTCAATGTTAGTACCCTCTCATCCGGCCTTTTAACGGAGCTTACGTGGTTCTTACTTTATATTTGTTTGACACGACAAGCGTAATTTAATAGTACAAGATAAAAAAATGTTATATCATATGACCTATAATATTCTCTCGCAAACAGGACGTCATCAAATAAAATGACGACTTCATCTCTCCACGTCCAGAGTTAGACTGAGTACCATCTCTCACTGTTCTTGACTTGCACCAAAACAATTATTTTTTTTAGCTTTATTTAAATAATAATTTAATCATCTGGATTAAATAATATGTAGTTTTACTTTTTAATTGTAAAATACATTTGTCAAATGTACATTCCGATAAGCGTAAACATAAGTCGCTATTGGATAACAACAAAAAATTAAATCAACAAACACACACACACACACACACACACACCCAGACACACAAACGAAACAAACAAACGTGTATTATAAAAGTTTATTCATAAATAACAATAAAGCTAATCTAAACTTAAATAATGAAATTAAATTAACAGTTTCTCTAATTCTACCAGCACACTAGTAATCAGTTTGATGAGACCTGACAATAAGCCAGTTCCATCTGACAGCCCTGTCAGCAAACCCAGCACGATGTTCAGAATCTGCGTTACCAGTGATATTAATAATCCCGGAGCCGCCAGTACATTGGATCGGAATAGTGATATTAGTACACTTATATACAAAAATAGAACGGATGCTAAGTCCGTCAACGTGGCATACAACAGTGGCAAAGTGCAACCGAAATATGGCAATATTGCCGGTGTCAAATTTTGTACTATGTTTGATAAATTGTTCAAGTTGTTTATTAAATTGATGAGAAACGGTATAAGCAAGCACGCGAGTTGGTTTGCGACTGGCAGAATATTCGAGATCTCGTCGAACGCGAGACGCAAAGCTGATATTGAATACGCTGGGATCATTGCCTCGCTGCTTTGAATCTGGAATTGAGGAAGGAACGATAACATGTAAATTTCAAATATAGAATGGATTTAACCTAAAATTTATATCCAACTGTGTATACAGAAATATTTGAATAGAATAGAACTTTTAATGTTTCAATATTACTTTTATAAGACATTAAATTAAAATTTATATGAATATTTAAAAATTATTTTTTATTTACATATTCGCGTATGAACTAATAGGAGTATTATGTGTTTTCCGAAGATACAAATAATTACATCACTATTAGAAAATATACCTAATGTTTATAACACTATATAACTATATACTAACCAAACAAAGTACTGCACATAAACAAATCACTATTTTCGACATCGTCTCCCTCACTGAAGTAAATTAGTACAATAAATCGACAATGAATACTTTTATACCGACATTTATCAAACCATTTGTACAAACTACTGTCTGAATTGTGTAAACTTTGACAGTGCAATAGTGTTCCAACGATAATAATATTGTGTCACTTGGATATGATATTGAAACGCTATTTGTGAAATACTACAATAAATATGACAATCGTAATTTATATATACATGGTGAATATTTTCAATAAAAAAAATAAAGAATATCGTTTATTGTCGGATTTTCGTTGAATGCAGGTTGAATTATAATAATGAAGGTGAATAACGACACATTAAATCAAGGACTCGTTTTGACTAATCCGTTCCTTGTATATTTTACACCAGTGCCACATAGCTATAAGCGTTTCGATACATAACACATACATATATTGACTTTGCATGCCGATTACACTCACCCTATATCTGCTGTGATGCATTCTATCTACGTGACCAAGCTACAAAATAAAATACCATGTTATTCGGATTCGATTACGGTAAAATCTACAAATGATTTTATATAAGTTAAAGACTAGATTATAATAATATATAATTAAAGTTTTTGAAAGAAGCCTCTTAATATTTCAGGAGTAACAGCCAACAAGAGGGCCGCTGTAAGTAACTTTATCAATTAAAGTTATCCCGACTTCGCCTGTAACAATACACACTTTCATTAGTTAAATGGCTTCAAGTCTGAAATTTCATGAACTTGTTTTAGTATAAAATATCGTTCACACGCATATTTCGCGAGAATTTAGTTGTAATTTTAATTCTTAGTTGATCGCTCGTCACCTAGTTTAGAGCAAGAAGATTTATTCGCTGACTAAATTGACTTACAATTAGCTCCGTTCAACAGACAGTGCGTATAGTTACCGGCGTGTTGGGTGCTACCTTACTTCAATATAACTCACCAAAAATGATGATCATGGTGATACGTCTTGGAGCACGTTATGAACATCACCGTCAGCGTCAAATAAAAAAATCGCTATTTACCTATTAACATATACGTAACTGACGAATCGTGGTAATGTTTTGCATTCCTCTGCCTACCCCTTTGGGGATTAAAGGCGCGAAGTTGTTTTTTTTAAATATATTTATTAAAAAAAATCTTGGTTGGTCGTTATAATCTACTCAAGCATCCATATTAACAAGTTAACTCCCTATTCAACGAACAAAAGTAATCACGTTAAGTGAACCTTTGTTTTCATTTAAATTATACATAACTCCCTCTTCATGAGAGTAACTTTTGAGATCTTAAGTCTACTGAGCGCGTTGCGACTTAACAAAACATTTCTTCATTAATATAAGTAGGCACCGAGATAAAAGTGAATTTGCGTACTCATTACTATTTAAGATTACTGTTTACGACAGAGGCACGACTCGCCGTTATTTTGTACAGAGATATTCAATTATATGCTTTATTAAATTATATGTACAAAATTAATATCGCAATATATTACGATATTAATTTTGTAGAGAGACATTAAAATAGAAGTTTTTATATACAGATTAGTTTTTTACAGAAATATTAAAGTATAAATTATTGAGTATAGAAATATCCTTTTTAAACAAAGATATTAAATTGTAAGTTTTTGTATATAGAGATATTAATTTTGTGCAGAGACATTAAATTGGTACTTTTAGTGTATAGAGATATTGTTTTATATAATGATATTAGCTAAGCAAGGAAATGTACTGAAAACATAACATCATTCCTATAATTCCCAAAGAGGCAGGTAGAGGTTTGCAGAACGCTTCTACATGTGGTGACGTGTGGGATGTAAACGTGACTGGTGAGTCACGTTTACATCTCACTATGGAATGGGTTGTGAGCCTATTGCCATAAAATCTAATTACCTGTGTATATTTTTAATGTTTCTTAGTCCTGTAAATTGTTAAACTAAATGTCACAAAGTTTTTCCCGCGTAAATACCTTCTTTGTGGGAATTCTAGGATGAAAATTAACTTGTATGTTATTCCACAGAGAAAAGAAAAAGTCGAATACATAGATAAAATACAGGCGAGCTAGGGGTGAGAGCCGAGGGGCGCAACGCGAAAGCCAGGTCGGCATATCCTATTTACTTGGTATTTTGGACAATTCACAGAATATCTTTACAAATTGTAGCATATGTGTTATTTTAATGTATAAGCTATATGATTATTAAGTTTCATTACAATCCATTTAGTAGTTTTTACATGAAAGAGTAGCAAACACTCATCCATACTTACAAACTTTCGCGTTTATAATATTAATAGGATGTTGTTTTAAATAAATTGTACGAAGGAAATGTGTCCGCATTTAGAAAATTTAAACGATGTAAAATATGTGGAATTAGCAAATACCTATATTATATAATATAGTATAGATTACATACTGTATATAGACAAATACTTTATTGTATACTGAAAAGGTCTAGTGTTATTCTGTATTTTTATACCTCTTATATATAATCTTTGTATACTAGCTAGCATTTTGCAAGAAATGTGCGACTACCGACTTCTACGAAACCTCTACACGTCAATGTTACTGAAGCTAGCAACCCACACTTGGCCAGCGTCAGACAATGTCCACGACCCTCCTCATTGTAAGAGACTCGCACAACAAAATGTCCAGCGGAATGATATAAGGAATTTTAAACAAATTATATTCAAAAATTAAAGCGTTGTAAACATGTATTATAAATAAAAAATGTATTATAAACATATGTTGATAAGTTTAAACGTTATAAACGACTAACAAAAGACATTATAAACACAAACGACAACTTTATCATTTATCATTAGTTAGATTCTGATGAAAATGATGGGGCTGGAGACTCAGCCGTTTTTTGCGGATTAACTGTAGGTCCGTAGCCGACCCGAGTTAACCCCTCAAGGGGCTGACTAACCACATCACTTTTATCATCCCAACGACATATAACTCGTATATATAAAATTAGGTAACTGTGAACATACCACACAGGAATTAGGTAACCTTTAACATTGCTCAAATAGATAATGAAACAATATATTGTTATCACAAATTATTACGAAGGAATTTTAAATCAATTTGTCAACTTGAAACTCGAATATAAAAAGTGTTCATTAATAAATTATGCATAAATACACGGTTGGATTGTTGAAGTGGTCGTTATTAAAATGGCGTCTAAAATTACAATAGCCATACTCTTCATATCCGTTTTATATTTAACGGTAAGTGATGTTCTGTTCTCTTATTGAATATTGTTCGCTACACAAACGCCATATAATACATCACATGGAAAACACGATTTAAAGTTCTCCATAACTTTATTGTGTGTGGGTAAATTTTAATAATCCAAATTTGGGCATCGCTGTCTGTAGTCCTTTCCTTCTCATTTTTGAAGGAAGTACTCTAATAGATTGAAAAGTGGAAGTAGAAAGAAGAACTCTAATGACTGCCTCATAGGTTATATTAATTGCAAGCGCAGCTACTAGATTTTTCTAATTTAAATTTTCTAATGATGGCTCGGAGTTCGGAAATGGGACCGGTGTATGACAATAGGCTCAGCGCGTTCCATAGCGAGATGTAAACGTACAAACGTTCGAGATTACACGCGTGATGTTAGGTTTTACATTCCGTAACTCTTAAAAAAAAAGGTTCCATTCGCTCATATAGTGTTGAACTCCACAAGGCAAAATTCAATTAGCATCAATTATATCTTCCCCAATTCACATTAAAGCCTGATAGTCTGCAGGTAGATGTATATTAAACCATATGGTTTAATATAGATCTTTTGTAGAGTCACTCGACTCACTCGCATTGATTGAAAAAATAACAGATGTCAATATAATTAGTCGTACAGATGGTCAAAGCCTCTTGGAACTGCCACTGAATATATCAGTGGACATCTAATACTGTCTTCGATTCAAATTTTAATTCCTGTATGTGTTTTGCCACTGGCCGCCAACGCTACGGAACGCTTTGAGCATTGATTGCTTAGCTTTGTATAGCCGTGGTTGCATTGCAGTCGATTTTGAACGGACGCACCTACTTCATACTCTAGAATATATATTATATACATTATGGTGACTACCTTCTTTCCAGACACCGGTAACAGCGAATAACGTTCAATTACCAGCTGTATATCCTCTAGTCAACGTTCTTCTGCCGCTTCTCAACAACGTGTACAATCTACTGCTGTCTCTTCTCTCGATCTTTGACACTCTGCCACCGTCGGTCAGCGCGTGCATACCAGTGGACCTCGGCGCTTTGGAGACGTCCTTGCTGAAGCTGTACTCGCAAGCGCTGGCAATAGTGAACTTCCTGAGATCCCTGCCAGAGTACGCAGCCGGTGCGAATCCTAATACACCGACGAGTAGTGTGGTCAACGTCCAGGGTCTGCTGGGTAGCTTGGTGACCAGCATCACAGACCTGGCAGAGGACGTCCTGATTGGCATCGGCGGTGGCCTTTTGCCGGGCCTGTTGCAATTGGTGCTGTGCGCCGTGCAAAGTTTACTGGCATTGTTGATCTGATCAGCTCGGTCATGATTATTGTAATTTAAGTTATGCCGTGTATATTGCTTAAGTTAAGTGTAATTATTTAATTAAATATAGATAGTTAAATATACTTTTATTATCACTTTGTATTTATAGCATACCTACTTCCCTTTTTCTTCCAGGGTCAATGACTATTTTGCAAAACGTTCAAATTAAGTCAATATCCCATATACTCTCTATAAATTTTTATCATCACAATGTCACCAGTCATCGAAGCTTCCAGATCATTTGTACACAAATGTATAATACTCACCCCGCGTCTACACCTATACAGGTTCAGGTATAGTATTCACTTGATGAACGACGCACTCAGAAGGAGCCCACCCCCGCCCGCCCCGCGGGGCGAGAAAGTGCTCATTCATGTCTGCGAATTGGCAGCCATTACACAAGAAATATTACCTACGCGTATCTTTATTTTCTTAATAATGTGTTCATTTTGGTGACATCGTGTGACATTCAACAAAAAGTATGCCCCAAGTAGAAGTAATTACATCACTACGCGGTTACCTTGTTGATGAAAAAGTCACAAAAAGTCTCAATAAAACGTTGAACTTATGGACACATATACACCTACAATAAAAACTATAATAAAACGGCATTCCCATTTTAAAATTAGAATCTATTTTATTGAAGATACATTATATCCAATGACTTATATGATTCCTTTATATTTTCTTAAAACACAATATTTGGAAAAGAGATATTTTTAAAACACTCCAAAGCGAATTGAATGTTCTTTTCGTTATTGTTTGTCGACTAGCCAAACGATGCTGACACGTAAATACCAAGTAACATTCTCAGAAACGTTGAAATGATTTTTTTTTAAATCATTAAACCTATTTATGAACAGACGGATAAAATTATATTCTAAAGACTATTATAATACAGATTTTATTAATGATAGAGTATAGCATGTTATAATGTAAAATAAAATGTCTCGTTCATAGAAACAGGAAGAACATGAATTTGTATAGGTACGTATAATCGTATCTGATTGGTTCCCTTAGTAATGGATACGCGAAGTTGCCATTGACTCGATAATTTAAAGAGAGAAACGAATACCAAATTCATCGTCTCTCTCTATATCAACGAGACGGATATCTGCTTGACTCGCCCTCTCTACGGGCATAATGCCTTAACTCTATAAACAGGCAGAAATGACAATTATAATACGACCAAGATAATTAGTGTAAAACGTAACTTTACGTAATACAATAACGCCTGTATACCCGAAGGAGTAGGCAGAGGAATGCAGAACACACCCACATTCACCAGTGAATTTTCGTGAATACATAATTTTACGATTTATTGTACGTATTTTGAATGTAATCCTGCTTCTCGACCCACATTCGACCAGTGTGGCAGACTGTGGCCACCACCCTGCCCTGTGGGAGAGACCGGAGGACACCGGATACGCGGTAATGGTAATGGATCTTAATGTTGTCACATAACATGCGTCAGATAAAATGAAATAAAAATCGCAGGGAAATAGTGCAAAAAAATAGTGCAAAAGTAATTAGTATGGACACAGTCAGTTAAAAAAATTAGTCCAGCGACAGCCACCCACGTAATGAGGTGTCAATGGCGCCGCACAACGTAAGTACGTGCGAATTGTGAACTTGTATTAAAACGGTGTTACACACGCCGCTCGCCTTTAGCGAGTGTTATTTTATTTAAATACGAAAGCCTTGTGTGCGAGAGTGTTTATGGTAATCTGGGATTGGGTACACAAAGGGACCCTTTTCCCCGGAACACGCGTTTATTCGTGCAATGTTCAAAGTGACAATACAAAAAGGAACTGTTTTCATATTTATAGTATTTGAAAAGGTATGCCAAGATTGACTACAGGTGGACATGATGTATACATATACATACATACATAACTCACGCACGCAAGCACGCACACACACACATTTACACGCACATGTGTTATGTATATAAATGCAGTATACACATCTAAGAGCATGCAAGTTAGAAAATCTCATCGATCGAACACAGGACTTCCGATAAGTAATCACTTTTACGACCACTTGACCAACGAGGCATCATATAGGTACCTACAAACATAAATACATATATATGAAAATACGTAATCATAAATAAAGATAGAAAATTCTATTGAAGTCGTTATGTGCCTATATATATAAATATGTATATGGGAGGGTTCTTGACGTAAATATCGTTATTTGACTAACAAATATTTTCTCAGAACGAATTTCAGGTGGCGCATTTCTCGGAAACGCCACACTTGTAATACCCACTGTATTAAAAAAACAGTCACTTCCATTGGATACTTCCAGCGCCGACGTTCCGGGGTGGAATAGGGGGTGTTCACATTATGTGAAAGCGCTGACGACATTTTAAAAATCACCGTGTATGGTCTGCTATCACATTTAAGAGTTAATATAATATTTTTCACAAACTCAACTTATTTCCTTGTACGGACTCACTAAACAACATTACCTTACAAGCTGTCTCAAGTCCGGCAAGTAGCCGAACGGGGTCTATCATTTAAAAACTGCCCTAACACTCTTTCAACGAAACAAATAATGACAAAAGGAACAAATACTATACAAGAACAATGTCATATCTACACTTTGTCCCATCCTTGTCAATATCTATACAAGTTATACTAAATTTGCCAATCTTAAATCCCTGTTTTAGATCCCTATCGAGGCAGTCTAAGTATAACCCAGCGCCTGAAATGGGATACAGGGCGTCGTTAGGGGCGATTAAGTCCGGCGCTGGCAGATCACTGTATGGAAAGGTCTGTCTAGACGCAGTTGATGCCCTGCCGCCTATGGACAACAGCGTATGTGGTGCGAGAAGCTGGGACTCGGGTGCCCAGCGTGGCAGTCACGGAACCCGTCAGGGGAGACCTTTGTTCAGTGGACTACAACAGGCGTTAAAGATAGCAGAAAACATTTTATTACCTTCACTGTGCATTCTCTTTCCATTGTTCGTGACAGATCTGCGCAAGTTAATTTGGAATTAATCGCAAAGCGACCGCAACGAAATTGCACCCCTTTTTCGCTGTGATAAACCCACCCCTACTGGCACCCCTGGCATTCATGCGCACTAAAGCACTCGGTATAGATCGAGCAGCGTCAGTCGACGAGCAGATCAGCAGCCGAGCGGACCATGTCTTGGTAAGTCCGAACCTGACCCCTTAAGGGTTAAAACACACAGCGTTTAATACTATTCGGTTTTTTTTTTCTTATTACTTTTTATAATATTTTTGCTATTGTCACTGGACGCGAATACAGTTTTTTTTTACATGACTGAAGATTTGAAAAAAAAAATAACTGATTTTTAACTTAACGTTACGTTCTTTTTATTGCGGCTAAGTAAACCGAATTTATTGTATATTAAAATTATGTTTATTAATAAAAAAAACATTTTTTACACAAAAGTTAATTTAATATACAACAATTTAATTTAAAAGTTACAATTGTAATGTACATAATATTTGAAACTACATCAGCGAATTTTCTTATTATTAGTTTATAATCCCTGTTTAAACAATTTAAAAGAGCTTCAAACACTTTTCCTAATCATTAAAAATGTTATGGAACTTAGACACATTCAACTGTTTAAGATCAACAATTGGTTGAAGAAAATAAAAAACTAAATATTCTCCTTTTTTGAATTCGGTTTCAATTCCCGGCGGAGGTAAATATTTTAAACATAAACTTCAAAATATTTTTATGTGGAATTATTATATAAATTCTGAACACACCATAACGCTTCTTTCTTGAATTAAAGAATTAAATTAAAATGAACATGAGACTCAAAACAGATTAAAATAATTATGATAAGTGTTACAATGACAAAAAATGGAGTCATTCGAAATGTGAATTTTGAGTTGAACGTTAAGATATGGAATGAACTATGTTCTGAGATGTTTCCGGGGTGCTATGATTTAGGACTCTTCCTAACAGGCGTACAAAAAACTCACCATTAGGTGATCCATTGCCTATTTACCACCTCTAATGAATAAAAAAAAGTATGCCATTTGAAAGCTTTTAACGACCACTCAGCAAGTGAAGTTTTATGAAACGCAAAATGTCAAAAGGAAAAATAAAAATTCCGTCACTAAAATTAACAGACGTCTGAGCACATAACAGCACTCGACTCAAGATCTCTTTAAACCGGCTCTTTGACGCTTGAGTGCAGTAATTCCGAAATAGCAGGAATTTAAAAAAATACTCTTTAAAATAATACGAGTGACGTCTCATTTCCTTTCTATTAGCTCACATTTATTATTTGCCAGTGTAAAATCAAAAGTGCTCATTTGAGACATCCTACAAAATTTGGAAAGTTTAAACACGTAATATTACTGACATTTACGTATATATTGGAATAAATAAAGTGAATTAGGATTTTGCGAATTCAATTTTATTCCTTTTTTCATAGTCACAAATAGTTTTTAGTTGCAAAAATGACCGCTAACTGATATCCAAGAAAATCAGATCTGTTGTTCTACAATATATTACTTAATAGTGTCAGGTCAATATATTATTAATATTATCAGGTAATATTAAGAAAATCTATTGTTACACAATATATTACTTAATATTGTCAGGTAGATAATATTATGTATTATGTTACGAAAACGCTCAAGTCTTATTGACATTAAAAGTAATCAATTTATTTCATTTAAAATTTAATTCAAAAGTTTAAGAGGTAGACAGAGGAATATAGCACAGTCCAGGTTTAATTTATATATCTAAAAACCAATATATTGAAGCATCTCGGCATTCAAAATTCATAACTAATAATAAAAAGCAAAACACACACGTAAATCCGATCTAAAACTAGACAATTTCTTTATTAGAATTATATTACTATATTTCGATTTAGCAATAATTATACCTATACGTATAACTTAAAAAAATGTTTAACTTAAAATTATTTATTTTAAAATTCAGGCATATTACTAAAAAAAAATTCTAGATATTAAGTAACATGCATAGAATGGCCGCCATTAAATAAAATTAAATAGAAAAAAT
>DWEI01004416.1:0-11709 GCA_018245875.1 Mysoria ambigua
GTCAGGTTTTAAAAACGTACTTGATATATATACTCATCTCTTTTTAACACCTTTCATACTATAAGTAAAACAAGGATAAATTTTTCTATGCATTGCTCTCTTACAAATTTATAGACGAAAGAAACAATTATGATTTTGTTTACATTTTTTTTATGTGATGTTACATATTTTATTTACAGTGCCCTTCAGGGTACATATTTATACATATGACCAAGGTAATGATGAGTTAAAATAAGATAAATTTTGAACAATTATACAACCTAGATAAATATTGTGCCTGCGACATAAACAATGCTAAAAAAATGTTACTATTTGTACACAAAATATGTAAAAATCTAGATATTTCCTGTACCAAATAGTAACAATATTTTTTATTCATTTAGTCTTGTCTAATTCGTATAAATATAAAACCAAAAAATATAATACAGTTAGTTTTATTCGTTTGCTTATTGTTAGAAAACATTTTCTAATACTAAACGCGATTGCAATGCCTGATTATATGGAAGTCACAAAAAGTACAATGTGAATTTCGCGCCATTTGTGTCGTAAATCTTTATGCCTGAAAGTTTGGAAACTGATTACTTGGTTGGTCTCGCTAGTTGCAAACGCGACACGCGATCGGGTGGTCTTGGCTTTAAATCTCAGGCCGGTACTGTTGGATTTTCCTAATTTAGATTTCTATGTTCCCTCGGAGTCTGAAGTTGTGCTCATGTATGACCTACTCCATAAAGTCAAAATCATTTATATAGGATTTGTAATCACATCTGAGAACAAGAAACTCAGTGGGGTTGTTATTTTATTGCAGATCTTATACGTAACTAGTAAAACGTGGGAGTGTACTACATTTCTCTGCCTATCTCTTCGAGGATTGAAACCACGATATTAAAAACAACGTGACATTCGATCGTTTACAGTCTATAATGATACTTACAGTATTTACAAAGGAATATATTTAAAACCAAAATTTATTCAGTCTCGAAATTTTCGTGTTTTCTTACAAAAGTTGCGAGAAGCGATTTAATTTTGCAACATAATAATGAAACCACCTTGTGGTTTGTGGAGTCAAAGCCTGTCATCACCAATGACAGGTAAAAATTTAAATATTACTGGCTGTACAGCTAAAGAAAGCCTATTGAGCAAAACTGGCACAGCTTGGTGTTCTCCAATGTGTGATGTCAACCTTGCACTGGGCTAGAAGGGTAAAATTTGATATTAAACATTTTCACTCTGACTGCACACATTCCTCCAGCGGAATGATCAAAGGGTTGACTATGATGTAACAGAAAACATTGACAAATGAGTAGCTTATAGCCTGCCAATATAATGAAGTTTTACACTCAACAAAACATTTGAAGGTGTAGATAAGCTGGCCCTGTTGGATCTCCACATGTTAGCCGGTAAACAGGAATGTTGCCTACCTCATAAGGGACATGGTATGGGATGTGTGTGTCATCATCATCTTCATCAGCCTATGCCCGTCCACTGTTGGACACACGCCTCTCCAATAGCACGCCACTGAGCTCGATCTTCAGCTCTATGCATCCAACCGCTGCCAGCAATTTCCTTTACTATGTGTGTATCATTTATCTATTCTTCATTGTTACACTATTTTGTTACAACAGACGGATACCTGGTGGGACTTTCGATCAGTCAACATAGTGTTGGACAGAACATAAGATATGAGTGACAAAGCCATTGGTAATCATCTTCTATGATAGAAATATTACAAGGGTGATTGCCCTTTAGAGGAGGCCTGTCCAGCAGTGCACAGAGATAGGCTGATGATGATGATACTCTATTCTTGTTTAATGATGTTTTAGGAAACCCCAAAAACAGACTGTTGTTTTGATTGCAAAAGGTATAAATTTATGAAATAGCACAAAAATAAAGCAACAATGTTTTTTTAAATTTTATTTGTTATTATAATAGGGATAAATAATATGAAACAGCAATGTTTAAGTATTATAAATTAGTAGGCTATATTGGTTCAATTTTATAAAGCAGGAAATAATGTACATCTAACTTTCTTTGTGGATCTCTCAGCCGCTCGGGTACACAGGAGCTTACCGAAAATTGTCAGTTTAATTGTCTTTAAGAGTATTTCAAATACACATTCTTTTTTAGGTATTGTGGTAATCACACTATCTTTTGATACAATTTTAAATGTGTTCCGAGTGTCCATTATGCATATACCTGTTTTATCTACATAACTAGGGCATTTCGACCTCACAACCTTCAACATTGCGCCGTGGAAATCAGCTCTATATACAGTTTGTGTAAAGTTATCCCATCCTTTACTTGATATTTCAGGGATTGTTTTGTCTAATTCAAGCAAGTCGTTTATATATTGCGACCAAATCTCATTCAATGGCAACATTTCTTCATACTTAACACCATTTCTTGGTATATCGTAAAAACCCAGTGTTTTCTTCTCTTTCCTAGTGAGGGCGCGTGTTTTAGTTTTATTCGGTTTCCGTTTTTGCTCCTTGCTTCGTCTTTTGGCAAGTACAAAGTCTTTAATCAGTTCTGATTCTATGTTCGTTAGATCAGACTTAGGTACGTTTCGTTTCAGAAAGTCCATCACTATTTTATTGCCCTCATTATTAGATTCAGAGGCAGCCATTTTTGTGATTAAGTATTAAAGATGAACGTCAATATCGTTAATAAGAAAGTATATTATTGTAATGTTTGCGTAATATAAGAAAATCAAATCACATATTTGATACTATATTTTTCAAAGGTAAATTGCAAACAATAAACAGAACCTGCAATAGTGACAAATGACAATGACACTGATCTGTCAATTGACAATCGTCTGACAAAAAGGAAAGTAACATTATAAATTTCATAATTAACGGTTACAAGTAAGTATTCAGCCATTTAACAATAAATGCCACGGCAACTAATAGCCCAATAATAATTTGTTATGTGTACAACATGACCTTTAAATATATACAATGTTGACGCGTCAGTAGTCACCTTAAACATTATAATTATAGTTTGATTTTGCTTAGGGTTGGAAAAATTGCTGGTTGTCTAGAATTGTTTGATTGCTACGTTGGTCAATATGCTGCAAACACGACTTGCGATTGAGAGTCCTCTGTTCGATCCCCGGGTTGAATACAGTGTTTTTTTTACCTTGAATTTCCTAGAACTGGACAATAATCTGGATTTATGCCTGGTGTGTGGCAATCAGCTCACACTTCCAAAGAGGGACATAATCGTATAGGTAAAACGTAAGAGTGTACTAGACACTTACGCCAACCTTTTCAATATTTGCAGGCGTCATGTCATGTTTTTAGTATTACTTGAATATTTTTAAACGTTATGGGCAAATTATCTATCTTTTATGACCTTTGCCCAGGAAATACGTAAATTGTTACCCAATAGATGATAAATAAGTATACGCTTCGATTACATACACTACACCTATGTCTACGGGAAAATAATTATTACGTAACATTATGCCTGTAACGCCCGAAGAGGTAGGCAGAGAAGTGTAGAACACTCCTACGTTTCACTAGTTACCTTTACGTCCCTTTGTGGAATAGGCGGTGAGCCTATTGTAATGAGTAATTATTCCGGAAAAAAATTCCCCCTTTTCTGTAATAATCGTATTTCCTTAGCAGAATTTAGCAGAATTATTGACATTTGGAAAACAACAAAAAGTTCGAGATACAATTGTATTGATAAAAATAATCATTATCGGTCTTTTCCACGTACTTCGTTTGACACGGGTGTCCTCTCAGAATGTGAGGGTTTAAGACCACTATGGTGGCACTTGGCCACCCACGCTAGCCAAGTTAGATTCATACTTAATCTTGTTCAAGATGATTTTATTCAATTGCCTTTATCAATTTATATTTCCGGTCGTTGACAAGTATTGTTGATAAAGAAAATTATGAATCAAATGAGAGCAACTTCGATACATACTGCACGATAAATCATTAGCCTGTATTTGATCGAAGGGGTAGGCAGAAGAGTGTGATACTTTTACATTTTACTAGGTTTGTTATACGTTCCATGTTACACAGGGTAAGCATATTGACCAACACTGGCCATAAATCTAGGCTCCATGCTACTACTACGCATTTCAAAATAAAAAAAAAACAAATGATACTTAGACCAATCCGGGCGTCGAACTTTCGATTAGGTTCAGCAACCACGCTTATAAACAATACACGAACGAGGTAGTCGATGTTTACATGGCTAGCAATAATAAGTAAATAAGTACTGATCTACCTATTTTTAAAGGTTTTTAAAAGCAATCACCCCTCGTGTGCTGTGTCTAGAGAAAACGACTGTTATCCGAATGACTTTGATGACAGGTCTAATAGTCCGGCCCGCACAGGAAACTGTTGTTTAACCCACTTAAGAAACAATTTGCTAGTATTAGTATTGAGGGTATATTTGTACCATGGCCATCTTGGGCTTCTGTTGTGCATATATATTAATAGTGCTAACTGAAGGATCTATTAATTATTTCAGAAAAAATCGAAAGACATTGCATTTTGTTAACTCTGTTTTACCATAGTGATATTATTATAGATAATCGTGTATGTATGCAAAACTGTCGCGTTGATAGGGAGAGAAAGAACCTGAATTTGTATACGTGTATCTGATTGGCTTCTTTAGTAATTGAGGCACGAAGTTCCTGTAGGTTACAATAATTGGATGATAGAAACCAGTACCAAATTCATTCTCTTTCTCTCTCTATCAACGAGATGATGCTCGGCTCGGCTATTCCAATATTAAGAAGAAATCCGTGAATGTCATAAGAACTATATATCTTTAAATGAAAATTCGACACTCTTGTTTTGTTGATACATTGGACTTGATACATTACTCATTCAGTGATCACTGAGCTGCGTCTGTACGAGCTACATTCGAACCGGTTTACGTTTGACTCATTCTTATGACAGTGCTTATTTGTTCATTTCTCTCTGAAACTAAGTCGGCAATTATAAATGTATGTAAAATAATAATATGGCGTCAGTGGGTCAGTCACCTTTTACATACCGTTATTTATAATAAACTACTTGTAAAAATCGTGAACTAAGTATTTAGAGCTAATTAAATCCGACTTGCGAATATTTATTTTTACATTTCGTATCGGTATTACTTTTCTTAATGATAATTTCTTAAACACAAGGAAACCAAAATTTATAATAGATACTGAAATCGAACAAACTTTAAAGCTCTAGAATAATAACAAATCTATTCAAATCGGCCAAGGATTTATCGAGCAATAAACGGACAGAAAATTATAAAATCGTGGCTTTGGTGTTTGTAATACTAATAATAATGACCACTCTTGATATAAAACCACGATTTCATATTATTATTGAACTTTACGCGTTACACAGTCATCATAATGTTTTGCAAAATTACGAGTTTCTTGGTAATCGAGTTTAAATGTAACACACAAGAGTAGGCTAAAATGCGTCTGTGTTTGTGTGGTCGTTGTAGTATTCCATTCATATCACAATGACTACTGTACGACACTTCCGACGTGCATATTGTCATTGTTCATAGTCAGTGGTGTAGCTGTAAAAATCGGATGACCATTATTTATAATCACACAAATATCTACGTGATTCTAATCAATATTTTTGTTTTTTGCAGTCGTAGACGAGTTTCGGTTATTAATTTTTCCGCATATATCGCATTCAGAAATCTGTAATTTAGATTATAATCCACTTCACTTAAGCGTCGATTTTAATTTTAAGACGATGCCAGTAATCTTTGTTAGTCTGACGAGTGTTAATGATAACGACTTAGATATTTAAGATTTCGTGAGAATTGGGTACATTCACAGATATAATAGACCTTTTATGTCCTACTGGTCAGGCTGCGCACACGTCTCTCTCGCATATGATATGTGATTACGAGATTCGATATAGGATAAAGTTTTTACTACAGCACAAGCTGTGCCTACTTTAGAATTGGAAGGCCGTGTGGTGTTTAAAGAATGAAGAAAGAAGATGAACCAATGAAGATGTCTCAAGATGTTAATTAACTTGTAGACCACTTAAGATGTCATCAAAAACATGAAAGAGTTTTAAAATATAAACTGTAATGACGATACTTCAAAGAACGGGTGTGCTATAACCTTTTTTAATCAAAACGGTCAATTAGTACAGAGATTATTAATAAAGATCTAGTTTATTCGTTTTGTTTTAATAATTTACCGGACATGTCCGTATAGAACAGTCCTAAACAGGACGTAATGCGTGGTCACCTTGCTCGTACGTGTGATTCATGTTACGCACATTCAACGGTTAGTCATTCGTATTCGTATATAAAAATGTATGTGTATGCCCCAGTCATTGTCTGTTGTTTTCGTATTGCCTTAAGATTTTTCTTTGACCTAATTTCTTTTTAGTTCTATATAAATTAAAACATCCTGTTTGCTTCTTTATAACCAGATGCATTCATTCTTGTGCTCTTTTAAGTAAGGGTGAATAGGTATTTTCTAGGCCTTATGGTCCATTTAAAGATGCAGCTGCGCAGTTCACCAGTCGGGGTTGTGACCAAACGCTTGCGTGTTTCATAATTTAAAATGAGGATACCTACACGTATTTTTTAATATCAAACTTTGTTTTATAATCAACTTTGTCTTTGTTGAGTTATATAGATTAGTTCGTATTTCTTATGCTATTTTTAACCAAATTTTCTGCTTTTCTAATATATTAGGTTACTAAACATTTTTCAGAGCAATTGTTATCGCAAAACAATATTTTTTAACTACGTGTTTGTCTTTGCTTTAAGCCACAATAATATAATGCCCTTTAGACCTATAACTCTTGAAACAACTCTTGAAAATGTCCTTTCTACTCAACACCTTAGCAGCACCATAGCAGCTTAGGCCGCGTGTGGATTTTTTTAACATTACTAGTTCTACATATGAAGACTAGTTGTAAATGAGACGCGGCTAGTGACATCAGGTAGTGTACCAACACGTAGTAATTCCATAATAACACTAATAAACAACAAAAAAATATTTGTGAGTAGCCAGTGTAGTAGTGGCCCGAAAATATAGAAGTGAAATCTGCTTGAACGACAAGCGACATTTCGTACTCTGATATCATTGCCTATTCCTTAAAGAAGCTTCGTTTTAAAGAATAAAATGAAAAAAAAAAACTCAATTCGATAGCGCGAAACAAACAAACAATTCCAAGAACTACGCCGCTCGAGTCCGCTGGACGTGACGCGCGCCTGTCAGAGGACTAGTTTAAATCACGCCGACTCGCCGAACGAGTCCGTAGTCGCTCGTTAAACGTCGTGCGTGTCGTGTGTCGCCGCGAGGCCGCGCGTGCTTGTGCGTCGATCGTGTTTTGTTTCTACCGTTTCCTCACAAAATGTACCGATTAGCTGCTGCCGCGGTGCTCCTGGCTATGTGTGGGCATGTCACCTCGCACACCTACCACTTGGGAGCGTGTCCCGTCGTGGAACCGATGCCCGGCTTCGAAATGAATAAGGTGTGTATATTTTTGTGCTGTGTGGACAATAAATTGTGTGTATGTATGTGTATTTTATTCTATGAACTTACGACCTGGAATAAAATCGATTAAAATTCAACTTTTTATTTACATCCTGATAATAATTAATTTAAAGAAATATGTTAAGTATGTTATTATGTCAAAGTTTCTTACAGGATAGGCAAAGTGCACAGAGTACCAAATATACTTCTACAGACAGTCGCCTTCTGCTGTCACTCTTTTTATGCACGCCAATATGTAATAGCGCATTTACCTGCATATAAAAATCTGTATACTTTAACTTTCAATCGCATATAAAACGTGTTTTATTGTTTTAATATAAAAAGATTTTGAGATTTTTTAATACAGTTAACCACGTTGGGAATAACTGTCTAGTATTAAATGAACCCCTTTTCCGAAAAAATGTGTTAACAACTGTATTAATCTTGCTATCGTCTTACAATGGTCAGATGAGTGTTATGATGTGCTTATAATTTTATTTAATGTTATCTAACTCCTTATACGATACTAAGGAGGGTTTCTGAAGGGAACTTTGGTAGCGAACGATACGAACTTTACGGTAATATTAAACAAAACATTTATTAACAATTTCATTTCATTTACGATTGTTACTAGTTAAGTAACGACCTTACAAAATATGTACTTCTAAGTTCAATTATTTCTGTCAAAAAATCCTTTGATTATACTCTCTTGTCAATGTAACTATACACCTTTACGACAGACAGATTTAAGGATGTCTTGGAGAGCAAACGTCATAAGCGGAGGTTAAAACGGTTTAACATAAGGGTCATTCTCTCTCAGTCAATCCCTCGGGTCGGTGATAACAAGTAGTAGGCGCATATTAAATATACATATGCCTATAATATACAATTAAAGTATGAACGTCTCGAATTTCCCTTGCTACAATGAATCATTATCATCGGCATACCGTGACGGATTCTACGTATGACGCTGGCCATGAATTGAACGTAGAAAAAACATGTCAGGTCAGACGTCTACCAGCCAGCTGGAGGTCAGTGCGTCATATTATATAACTTTGACCCTTCCTTTAGAAGAGATCATTGTTCAATAGTGATATTATATGGCGTATTGATGATTATAAAAGTTGTTTAAAAATTTTTCAACCTTAATGCAATATAGTATAATTTCTTAATGGAAATCACTTAGCGTCTACCGTATACCGTATACCGTACGTACACCGAGAGATGCTAATGGAGTCAACGGTTCTCAGTTTACACAGCGAACAAACAAGCGCAGTTGACCCCGCGACGCTGGCGCTGATAAAGGAGTTCATACCTACCGCGCACGCGCGTCGTGTTCGTGGTCTTGTTTGTTGATTATTATTGGATGGTCAATTGAGAATGAGTCATCAAAGGACATTACGTCATTTTATTCGTCGCAATATATTCGTGGATAAAAAATAATGCATGATTCTAAACGGAAGTATTACACGGAAGTATTACGGAAGTAGTACAAAATTAATATCTTATTTAAACCTTTGCGATGTGTATTTAATATTTTTGACAAAAATGTCATATTTGTTTTTTGTAAGATTGTGGTATTTAATTTTTTTTTTTGGTGATATTGTTTAATTTACACCTTTTTTATGTACAAAAGGGGACACGAGGGACGTCTGAAACGTAGGAAGCGTGGTGTGATCGTAGTGAAGCGGTGGCTCAACTTAAATAAAATAATTGCGTAAACCATACGTGGGTCGAGCCGGCTCAACACTCAGTTATGTGCGACACTCGCGAAACATTTAACAATATATCTAAGCGTTTATATAATTAAATGCGAGTATAGGTATATACATACATCTGAAAACATGAAAAAAAAACATGTAAACAAGTAGTAATGAACAATTTTTTGTTTGTTTTCTGCAAATTGTGACTACATTTCCGTGTTTAACAACGAAGATGTACTATTTCGAGGGATACATTTTAATGTGACCTCCCATGACAGATGCTGGGCGTGTGGTACGTCATCCAGAAGACGTCCACCGCGTCGCACTGCATCACGTACAACTTCACGAGCACCGGCGAGCCCGGCGAGTACGAGCTGGAGCAGGTGTCGCAGCACTTCATCCTGGGCCTCACCCCGCTCGAGCACGACTACAGGTACTTTATCTCTAGTAAAGCGAACATTTTAATGTCACCCCTGCATCTCTCCGAAGGTGTAGACTGAGAGTTAAGCACACTCCCACCTCTCGCCAGTGATATTTTCGCTCGGTCGCCACCTATATTAACGACGAATAAGTCGGGATTCGCGAAGATTTTTTTATTTTTATATTAATTTGTCGAACTGAATCGAACTGGATATATTGTCTGAAGACTACATGGCTAAATGTTGCAGGTATAAAGGGGTCCTGACGGTACCCGATTCGTCAGTGCCGGCGCGTATGAAAGTTAACTTTCCGTTGAGTAAGTTGAAATTTACATTATAAGCGTAATACAATTACTACTTACAAATCATCTATTCAAACTTAGGATGTATTTACAAAAAAAGCTTCTATCAATTTCTTGTGTTTAATTAATAGGGCTATAAGTGCTAATCCTAAGTGGTGTCTTGAAGAAGCAGCTTACATTACTGTATGCAGATTTTCAATCGATTGCCATCTGTTTAGATGACAATTTCCATAGCGGCATATCGACAGAGTAATTTAAAAAGTATTAAATTCATTTTTCTTTTTCTATTTATCGACGAGTCACCAACGTGACTTTACTTGTATAATACATGTGTGCTAAAAGGATGATCTTATCATGATAATAGATGACAATGTACCGCTGTACAGGCGTAGCGGGCTCGGCGAGCTACACGGTGCTGTCGACGGACTACACGACGTACGCCGCCGTGTTCACGTGTCAGAAGCTCGCGTTCGCGCACCGGCGGTCGGCCACCGTCCTCTCCCGGAGTAAGGAGCTGGACAAGATGTACGTCGACAAGGTAGGTTCACCTCGTGACTTCACCAATCGTTAGGTCGGTGCATGCTCCGTGTGGGGGCTATGTAGTAAACTGCGCAGAGGATGGTTATGTCCAGCACTGCACCTAGGCTGATGAAGATGTTAAAGATGTAATCTAGTTTAGGTCAGGTTTAAGTCCGATGCAAAAGAGAAAATGCAAATTATTACATACGGATCATGAGATGGGTATTTTAAAGTTTATGGTGACGATTATAGTTTTGATCTAAAAGTTAATGTTTTCATGCATAGAATGTGTGGCAAAGCTCGAGAAGCGTTGATAGTGTAAATGGAGTTAAATATAACTATGGTAAAATCTAGCTTCGGCGATCAGGATATTCGGACTGAGTCCATGCCGGAATCGGTGGTCCAGTGGTGGAATGATCGTCCGTCGAATAATTACAGCTAGCTAGATATATCTCGACTAACTTACTATAGAATTGATGCACCGTAAATCACGATGCATCATGAACTTGATGTGTCACGAGAGTGATGTATCACAACTATTATTCACGGTAATAGTGACACAGTAAGATTAATCTTATTGAAATTTTTGGATCCTAGTTAACCATCAGCTGAGCTAGTCAACTCTACCCAATCACTTAGCATATTTCCATGTTACACCAAAACATATATTGCATAAAAATTTCAATTTCTCACTGGATCTATTCTCCACAGATGCGGTCCAAGTTAGCGTTATACGGCGTGGACCCGTATGATTTATCCATCATCTCCCAAAGCGAGTGCCCTCAACATCCCAACGGCGAGCCCAACGGCGTCAACATCAACATCGAGCCAGACACCTTCTCCTCGCATAACATCGGCGAAGCTGTGAGGAAGACCGGCGGCGTTATCGGTCAGTAAATCCCCTGGTGTATTAAAATCTTCCTGTTTGAGACGATGGTACTGCCATCTAGGCGACAGTGCTGCCATCTGTTAACTCACTATGATTCCGCTTCCCGCAACCAAATACAATTAAGCGGGGATGTTAGTTCTATATAAAGCTAGAGTCACATGATGCGGATTGTTCTCTATGCGGAGCCACTAAATCCAGTGAAGAAGTAGCGAAGACCATTAGGGTCAAAATTATACTGATAATTAGATAATATAAAATTTTATTATTTCTACATTGTTGTATAATTAGTACTGACTCGACACTATTTCAATTTGTAATAACGTAACGTAACTTCACGCCTGTAATCCCCGAAGGGGTAGGCAGAGGAATGCAGAACATTCCCGCGATTCACCGG
>DWEI01004417.1:0-11700 GCA_018245875.1 Mysoria ambigua
TACGGTCTCAGTCAGTCAACATGATGGTATATAGAAAGCTTCTGCCTGCTGCTGACACCTTCCGAAATTTTAAATTTGCCGGGGGTCGTGGGTTCTATTCCCTCTCAGAATAAGTACGGACACAAGTATTTGTTCTGTATCCGAATATAAAAATACATATGTATATGTTAATGTAGTTTATCCATGGACTGGACACCGTACACAAGCTCTCGATGCTTGCTCTGGGATCAGATGGCCGTATCTGGAGAAGTCCCAAAATATTATAATTTGTAATACATATGTGAATATTCAGTACTGTAGCACATTATTCAGACCGAAAATATTATGTGATGTGAACGGAAGTGTTTCCATTAAATCGTAAAGGAATGTCTGGCACAGCGACACGACAACGGGTGATTAGGAACGGGGCGGTTTTGGAAATTATTTTTAAAAGTCGCTCCGCCGCCGGCCGCGCCGCACGAGCCGCACGCGCCGGCCGCAAGCCGCACTGCAATAAGTGCAACAAACAGCTCCACGCTCCGTTTATTTGATGTGACAAGAATTTATCCGCAGCGCGAGCTCTTTATTTACGCCGCGCCGATGTTCACTTTGTCCTTACAATTTCATAAATTACCGACATCCTCGCTGCAGCTGAATATTTGCTCGGCTTTCATCTCGCTGGCCGCCGCCGCCGCCCGCCGCCCGCGCTCCGGCGGCACCGCTTTCATGTGGCCGGTACTCGATAAATATATCATTATTCATTAAGGAACTTTTATTGCACCGCTCCCTCCCTGCCTCACTCGTCTCATTTCATTTCACGTACGGTCGGACATGAGTGTTTGTTGTTTTATAAATAGACGCGTCACTGCGCGAGCCGCGTGCCCCGCGCGCAGGGCGTGCAGCGAGCGGCCGCGCGAGACCCGCGCACCGGCGGCTCGGCGTCATCTTTTGTTGTCCTATTAACCATCGTTACTGACTATACGTCCTACCATACAATTCACCAGTGTGCTCCGCTTTCGATGTCCTGTGCTTTATTCGCAATGACTCCTGACCTAGGTGAGTGGGGCCGACGCGCTGGCCGCCGGCCGGCAGCGGCTTGCGGTGCGCACGTCGGCCGGTGGCCGAATGACCCGACCTTCGTACGTCGGCTCCCCGGGACGGGCGTCGCCGCTTGCCACAAGTTACTTCAAGTTTTTGTGCTACGGCAAGTGCCGATTCCAGTAATAAAATGATACTAAGCTTTTATCAGCAAATTTCTATTCGATCCACTGAATCAAAGAAGACGACAATAGTAGATAAATATGTTATAAAAGTCTAGTTGAAATATAAAGAAATGAGTGAATGAAATGGTAAGGGAAAAAGGGCGCACGCTAGTTGCAACACGCTACGTTCTGGCGAAGTGTACCAATGAAATGTATTTAATAACGTTAAGTAATTGGGACGCGCCGGCGCGCGCGGGGCGGCCGGCGCGCCGTCTAGCGCGGCGCGTAGGGCTGCCGCGCGGTACCGCAGCCGTCTTTCGTGTGTTTCCCTCAACCTGTGTATCATAAACTTTACCACATGATCTACCGGTCGTTTCTTGAACTGCTTGGCAAACTGACCATACCTTCAGGGGCGTAGCCCGTGTCAAATTGTTGCAAGCAGTTATGTAATAAATAAAATGGACACCGGCCACGTCAGCCGTTATTACCAACCGGTCGTTCGTTTCGTACCGCACGTCAGAGCCGTAGCAAGCGGTCTGGTCGCAGCGCGCGCTCCGTCGGACCTGCGGCCGCGGCGGTCGCGCGCTGCCCTACGGAGCACCTCGCGAGCGAATGCAACACTGCACTTAAGATACGATCTTGTGTATTCGCAGTGTTGAGACATCAGTCGCGCGGGTCCGCTACGTTTGCACGGTTGTACAATATTTTAAATTTATTGGCCCACTAAATTATTATCTAAATCTGTCAATGAAACAATAGAAATTCCTTAAAGAAATAAATTGTATAATTACATGGTGATCCGAAAAAAGTCTACAAAACTAAATTTTGTTATGTGAATTTAAGTTACAAAATGGGAATTAAATTGTGGAGAAAATATTGATAAGATTCGGACACTTGCTTCTGATGTTGTTTTCGGAGTATACTTTAGGTGTTCGCATTTTGCTGTGCCAGCAGCTGAAAATGCGTGTTCAGATTCGATGCTCGTAGGTGGAACTGACTTAACAAAATTGTAATTTACTTATATATACTTCCTTCTGTTTCATCCACATACAAAAAGAGTAATTTCTATTTTATTATACGTTTAAGTGCTACCGATGATAATAGGGGGATCCCCCTATTACCATAAATTTGTGGAAAAAATAGAATTGTGCAAATCTTGCGAATCCCGCACGTGTTATCCTGCAGTTGTAATCCCGGCAACCTCTCGCCGGATCCCGCATGTGCGAGACAGCAGGTCCGCGGGATCGCATTCTCATGGATACGAGACCATTGCTCGCTTGCTTCCTTATTTAGGTAGCATTGTGTGAGGCGATGGGTTGCGTACAACTCAGTGCCACCTGGCTATCCCGTTAGGCTCCTGGCGTGAGGGCATGATAAAAAATACACCACAATGCTTTTTATACAATTCCAACATTAACTGTCTCCTTGGTCGTGTTGGTTGCAAGTGCGACTGCCGATCGAGAGGTCCCGGGTTTGATTCCCGGGTCGAACGCTACAAAATGTTATAATTAGAAAATTTTCTATAAGAAATTCTGGTAAAATTTCTAATAGAATTCTGATAGTGGTTCGGAGCCTGGATATGTGCCCGACGCATGGCAATAGGCTCACCACCTATTACATAGTGGGACGTTAACGTAACTGGTGAGTCGTGGGAGTGTTCTGCATTCCTCTGCCCACCTCTTCGAGGAATACAGGCGTGAAGTTACGTTAACATTGATATAACAATACGTTTTTACACTGCGATCCATGTCGTACACAACCCCGCAGCGGCCTCAGCTACTTCATGACATTCGCTTGTCCTTCTCCAAATTAATGTTTCATTGCGGGTCTTATGTAAATAACATGTTCAGCCGTAGACAAGGCACGCGACGACGCCGCTCGGCCTCTGCGCCCGCCGCGCGCGCCGCGACACCTGGCCCTGAGTACTTGGTGGATCTTATTGAAATACTCGTCGCTCGTCTGTTGTTGGGACACAGCGCAATCTTGCCCGATCGGACACAGCATCCCATCGGCTGCCGATCACGGAGCTCGGTGTCACGCGTGTGGACACCGCGCGCAACTGAACAAAAAAAGTTTGCCATTAAATTGTTTTTGAGCGTAAAGTGACATTTTAGTGAGTCATCAAATTTGTACCAATAAAAACGAACAATTGTAACTTTCAACGTCCGGACTTAGACAAATCACCCTTGTATTGAACAATTTGTCGAGTAATCCGTGCATTTGTCTCAATTACACCGGCTTCCTCCGCGCACGCGCTTGCCCACGTTTACATCGGAATTGAGTTTTCGTGTACGAGCTCGGAGTGCGCATTGAGTAATAAGGCTAATTTAATTGTATGGCCAAGTGTTTATTTAAATATATGCCGTTTCAACTCCACTAACGACCTATTATTTTAATATTTAATTATCTAACATTAAAGAAACCACGATGCGTGAAATTAGCTCATTTAAATACTGTTTTGCTTTGTTACAGCTACCTCTCGCGTAGTAAGCGAGCAATACTATAGGAAGCGGACAAAGACGACGCACGCCCCAGCTTGTAGGTCGATATTTACGCTATGTATTATTTCCGCTCTCTTTATAATTCCACTATTAAAACGTGTGTCTCCTGTTAGAATGAGCGGGTTATGGTACTGCCACGCTGGCCCAGAGCCGGTTGGCAGATTGCAGACGCCTCGGAGGTCAACTTTTTTTAGAACTTTAGTGTGTGCAGGTTTTGTAAGAGATGTTATCTGAGATATTTAAACTTAAAACGCACATTTTGTAAAGAAGTGCGCGCTAGGATTTGAACTCGGCACCTCCCGATCGGCAGTCGCACCTGCTACCAACACGACCAACGAATTTATTTGTTTACTAAAATTCACCTATCTGTTCGAGATATTGGCTGATGGAGGATTCAGCAGCCTCCGAAACCTACGTGCGTGTATGAGGGAAGGGAACGACGAAGAAGAAGAGACAGCTGGCACAGGTGCTCTCGGCCTTCCTCGTGAGGCACCTTGTGTCACGCTATATATTATAAATGTTACCATCTTTATACAGTTTCTTTGTCATTGCCGGAAGCGCATCACTGGCTTCCATTTATGTCTCGTCTGTGCCAACAGCAGGGAATGTGTATGGAACAGCAGCGGCGCGTGGCACTGCACGGACTGAAACGGAACGCTCTTCGTAAAGGCAAATAAAGTTCTCAAAGAGAGCTGTTTAAACAGCGGCATGCGAGCGCGTGGGGCCGCGACGCGCGCTCAGTACACGAACACTGAAGTGTCCTTTACGTAAGGATTTTCTCTCTATTTTTTAAATATAATAATTTCTAATCTATATTATAACGTGGCTTGTTATAATATGGATTCGCCGTTGATACGATGGAGATTGTCTATTGGTCTCGCAGTGACATAAGATTTCCATCGCCCAGTCCCACGCCCGAGTCACGGTCTGCTAGCGTATGTAACACATTAATTCTCATGAGTGGACCCTTGGTTGGTAACGTTACTTTTAATTGAACTTTTATTATTATTTATCGGAGGCGTATCTGTGCTCTCTAGCTATCCGGGAAAGGACCCGGCGTGATGATTGAATAATAATAATCGACGTGGGAAACGGAGCGAGCGTCCGACACAGCTGAGCCCTCGGCCGGGCTCTCGGCGACGGCGGCCGGAGCTCCACCTGAAGTGATCTCTCCCTCTACGGAAACACAGTTGCGATATAGCACAATGTATTAGTATCTTTCATATTAATAATCAGTCTCCTCTCATTGTCATTGTAACTGCCAGCCACCAACTGTGACTCATTTTAAACGACGCAAAGGGAAATTTAGATACGGAATGTCTATTTACTTGTTTGTATACTAACGGCACATCAGATGAATACGTCACACATCCAGTCTCAGTTCCAATCCCGATCCACGTGTAACTTTGTGTCTACTTAGCATTCGATATTTCACTTTAAAAGCTCGAGGGGTTTCGTACAAAAAGCGGGCAGGCGGCGTGCGCCCGCCACACTATCGTACGGCGTTTAATCATCATTAAAGCCGCATCAGGCGCGCGCTGCAGCGTCAGCTGGTCGTCGCTCGGACGCCATTTTTGCCGCTCCCTCGAGCTCGCAAATACCGTAGAAAGTTTTTACCGGCCGAACGTTATTTGAACGTTCAGCGTCGGCGGCCATGAGCCTACCGACTGACACTTGCGAATATTATTTACCATCACATTGTTATAAACTCGTTACTTCTGATATGCAAATTTCTGTTTCACGCGTAGTTATATTACACGTTTGCGCTAGGGGACGATCTACAGCCGTCGTTAAAAATGGTAACCTACTTAACCATTATTAACCACACGAACGAAACACAAAGCGACGCTAACACAAAAGATCAGCGCGCCTCTATCGTGCACAACCAGTTACGACAAAGCGAACCCCTCGCCCGTCCGCGCCGCTTTGTCTCCTCCATCGAGATAGTCGCGTACAATTTGATACGGGAATTATTTTATTGTATTGAACACGCACGTGCGCGGCGTGACGGACGCGATAACGCTCCCGCGGCAGCGCGATTACTTTCCGCGTCGCCGGCCTGCAGTAGGGAGGAGCGCGATGGCTCAGTGCCGGCAGCGCCGTCGCGCTGTGCCCGGGTTCAGCCATTGTAACGTCGGGACGCCGCTACGCCGCTCGCTGCGCCCGCTTGACGTCGCGTGCGCGTCCCTCATCCCCCCTAGCATTTAGACACGGATGTCGGCTTTCAAGCGAAACGAACTGCATCGATACTACGCCTCCCTCGGGGCTCAACGCGACCCGCTTTGCGGTAAACAAAAGTCGCTCGCAGACAAAAGGTGCTCCATGCAACCTTGTTATAAGTTTCACCCTTTGACTTAGTGCGCGTCGCCGAAAAAATTATTTGACATTTAGTTCGGAACTAGTTTTACTATTAAGCCTGGTCCCAATCGGCAAAGGTTTATATATATGAACGCAACATCATGCCTGTAATTCTTCAAGGGATAGATAGAGGATGTACTACACTCCAACATTTTATCAGTTTCAACTAGTTCGAGAAAGTACCAGGCCCGGTGAGTACAAATGCAAATAAGTAAGTAAACATATCTCCCATCGCTGAACTGCTATAAAAGACACGACGTCTCGACGAGGCAGCAATGCGAGCGGCGCGTGTCCTCGTCAAGCACGAAGTCAGGCAAATTAAATATTCCGCGGACGCCGGGGCGGGCGCGCGCCGGCTGCAGTGCCGAGCGCCCGCCCGCCGCCGCCGCACGTAAGCCGCTCCGCTACGGCTCGCCCCGCTCGCGCCACGCACGCACCACGCACCGCGCACCACGCACGCACCACGCACGCACCGCGCACCGCGCGGCGCCGAACATTGTACTAACACAAACATCCTCGCTTCTTCGGTTATTCCTTCACTGACTCCACTCCCAACATTTTTAATTATATTGTATACATAGCAATTAATAGATTTATACTCTTTCAAATACAACATCACTTTAGATGGGTGTAGTAGATATGTTTTGTACAATTTGTTTAGTTTTAAAAACAGTTCCTTTGCAAATTTATTGTTCACGTTATGCAGGACATATCATAATTTTATTATTATTAATTCTGATTTCACAATAAGAAAAAGCACTTTCATGAACAGTACTAGGTATATTTTACTGTATAACAAAATTGGCGCCATTATTATTTCCTATAAACGTTTGTTACAGCGATGTCTGTGTGAAGAGCGATGCGCCGGCAGTAAGGATGAGTTTGTTCGTTGACTTGCGCCAAATTAAGTCCTCAGTAACAAACCTTTCAGAAATGGTGGATAAAATTTCAACTTCCGTTGGTAAAGAAAAGATGGAGGAACGCGGAAAAAGTGATGAGCTACCACCTTACTACGGCAGCTCCATTTACAAACCAACAACTTTAGGCTTCGGTGTACGCTTCTCTCAGAGCCAAGAAGATATTTACAAAAATATGCCCTCCTCGAGACTGCGTAGCCATGTGTCGCTGCCGAACTTGGGGAAAGCTGACGGCGCTTGCGATAAACGATCTGCAGCGAAGGCAACGGAACGTCAAAAAATTGTTGAAATCGATGATTGGAACGATAAGCCCGTGGTCCAGCTATCGGCCGCCAGCATCAGCGAGTGGGTGGCGGCGGCGCTGCAGCGGCGCCCGCACTTCGACGACAGCGGCTCCACGCACCCCATGGACTTCCTGGAGAGCGTCAAATATTACATACGCGAACTGAATATTCCCGTCGACAAACAGCTGCCGTTCGTTACGTCGTGCCTGGAGGGGGTGCCGCTGCTGTGGGCTCGCTGCTTTCGAACTGAATTCAAGGACGCGGAAGGTTTTTACATCGCATTCGAGCAGGAGTACTGGGGAGCGGACAGGCAGAAACACATCTTGTATGATTTGAAGCTGGGAAAGTACGGCGAGAGCAGCGCCCGGATGACCATGTCCGAGTATTTTCTGCACAAGGTGTCCAATTATAAGCATTTAAACCCTCCGCCTTCAGATTTGGAAATCATTTACTCGCTGGCAGCGCACTTCCCCGCGGCTGTAGAGTTGGAGCTGCGGCTGACGCCGAAGCCCACCCTGCGGGAGGCCTACGCGCTGCTGCGCCGCCGGGAAGGGCAGGCGGCAGACTTCTTGCCTAACTACTTGTACGACATGTGCGACGCGTTTCAGCGCGGCCTGCGCCCCAGCGCCGCGCGGCGTCCGGCCGGCGCGCCGCCCTCGCAATGTGACGCGCAAGAAACTAAAGGAAATTAGTCAATCGAAATAAAACCTGTTACGCGTGTTCATTTTTCCGTATTCAATAAATGTTTACAAGTTTCAGTGTTTTAATATTTATTTTGTGACATTCATAACGAATTATAGCGGTAACCTGACGGTTTACAATTTGTTCCTCCTCTTCGATTTCAATCCTGACCCTGACGTTATTATAATTAGATATCGCTTTTTACAATTGTAAACGGAGGCAGCTTGAGCAAAACCTATAAGCCACCACATGTTACAAAATGTTCTTTAACTTTGATCTATGAGTTCTCCGCCAAGAGAAGAGGCGCCAGGGCGGCGGATGTTGGCTTCAACCCTTCTTATTCTGAAAGCGACTCCATATAGAACAGAGGATTGCCGATTCATGATAATGATTACTTATGCATAGAAACCTTATACACGTATTTTAGTATTTTTAAAATATCTTTGTTCCGATTCCTGCTGATTTATTTGTCTTATAAAATACTTAAACACAGGCAGCTCCTGTGCACCAAGTGCACTGAACATAAACATTAAGAGAAAGCAAAACAATCTTTTTGTTTAGGAGCGTTACAATTTGGTACAAAATGCACAGTGTTTGTGCTACTATAATGTAACGTCGTAGTTATAATCGTACACGAGCAATATATAATTACACGTTACATGTCGAGCAGAGCGTTGCACGCGAGCGAAGGCAAGTGGACGGAGAGCGAGTGCGCGCGGGCCCGGCGCGGCGGCGCGCTGTGGAGCGGGCAGGCGCGCGCGTGCCGGCGCCAGCCCGCCGCCATGCCGCACGTGGCCGCCGCCGCGCGGCTCGCGCGCGCCGCCTGCCTCGCCGCGCACCGCGGCGAGCGCTGGAACTGCTCCTCGATAGCGCTGGCGCCCAGATTCTCGCCTGACTTGCTCACAGGTCAGTCTTGCCACGAGGCCAACGCGCAACCGTTCAATAGCAATCGACATTAAACCTTCTGTTATATCTGATCTTCATAATTCTTATTCATATAGAAATGGTATGTTAACATTTAGCAACCGAGCAAAACAGTGGCGCTAATTAGGTGGGATAGACTGGGAGTGCTGCACGCGAGCGCGCGCCCCTGCGGGCGCGGCGGGCGGGCGCGGGCCGGGCCGCCGCGCTCGCGGCGCGACCGCTTGTTACGCTTTCATGTTGTTTATCACTGCCGGCCAATTAACTGTTTGAACTCATTATCAATGCCATTAAAACGGTACCCGAGACAAGAGCAAGCGTTCATTACCTGTGCATGTTAACATTAAATGTACATTTGTGACTCTATTGTTCTCATATCATTTTGACCTCAATTTCGTGCGCTATTCAAACTAATAGGAGTTTGAAGGATTTCAAACTAATAGGAGGTTGTTGCGAAACGTTACATTAATGATTACACGATGGCATAATATTGTTACCAATTCATTGACGGTGATTTTAGCTACCTCGCAGTTTGTCAATATTTGAAGGCAACAATATCGCGTAAGTATCGCGTGCTCATGCACTAATATTTTCCTGGCACGAGCCCTGAGGCCCTGAGCAGGCGTTTCGTGAGCGTCGTGACAGGAGCTGCGTACGTCGCCAATAAAGTTTGTAGTCGACGTTTTCGCAAGTTATGCCGTCGGGTACACCGGACAGCTCTATGTAGTCACAGTTAAGGTCGAATGCAGCATAGCCAAAGTGCTTCGGAGCTTGACAGATGCCAGCTATAAATAATTACGTATGTATCGTTTCCGTGTCTGGCTACAGAGGCTATTGATCTTTTTGAAAAAATACTGTAACGACCATGGCAACAGTGGGGTACACAAACACTCGACGATGTAATGTATGTACATGGGAGCGAAGCCGGTATCCTTAGCTAGTAAACCTAACTACGCAGCTTAGCGGGCTACAACGCTTGCTCACTTTACTTGTCTCGTTGAATGTTACCGAGGAGACAATAAGCGGGACAAGTTGACTGTGAACTGTCAACACAGGGTGGTAGTTAAATAGTCGTAAAGGTCCCCCACACACAATGCAGTTACACAGCACGTGCACTTCAAATTTTAAAATACAGCCAATGCGTGAACACGTTGCAAATATTTGTAAAAAGAATACTGGTCGAAACCTTGCAATCCCTCCCACGTCATATAGACGAGAGTGGGACCCGGCGCGCTCGGACTGTCCCCGGGTGACGTGGCAGCAGACGAGTTCACTCGAGCAGTGGCGCTGTGCTTAATGTTGCGTGTGTGGTGTGCCGTCAGTGGCGAAGGCTGCTCCACCGGCCCGGAGAACCCCTCCGCCCTCCTTCCCTCTCGGAATTAAAAATGATAACGCTATTAGTAATTAATTTAATGATAGCTTTGAGGTGGACAAAACAGAACGGCCTTTAATTATAATGTAAGTAGTCATTAGGTGCGTACACGTATTTAACGAAGAAAATCAAACGAAGAAAAAAAATAATGTTAAGAATCCAGGCACTCCATAGCGTTATGTAGGTATTGCTGATCTCTTACTTACTAGTAACCACTAATTTCATTCAATCTTATTTCACTTATATTCCTAAGTTTCTATTTCTAATTATTGTTCTCTTTCTAGCAGACACATTTCTGCCTTTACCATGTCGTGCGCGACCTGGCAGAAATATATAAAAATAATAATTTAACTGATTAATTTCTTTGTTACGCTTGCTCATTGAAGTGTGATTGTCTTAACTTAATAAATAAGTGCACAGAAATAATTGATCAGCTTGCGCACAGGCGCCTAGCGCCGGCCGCGCGCCGCGCCGCGTCGTGGCGGCTGCGGCCCGCCCGGAGCTGTCTCTCCTGTGCGCAGCCTCAGCGGGCCCGCGACCCTCGGGGAGCCGTCGCGCGCGCCCGTTCCGATACGTTTCAATTAAAACTTTTACGAAACGTTCGCCGCAGTTGTTATTGTTTTCGGGAAGAACTCAAACAAAAACTTGCCGACGTTAATTAGTCTTACACTACCATGATTTTTGTCATTTCGGAGGCAACTGTGCTACAAAAACGTTATTTAAATGAAAGCTTCATCATGCGAGTACTTTTGTGACGACCTATTATTCTATTTAATCATATCCAGTATTTAAAAATATTGTGTTTTGTGAATATTTTACAGTTTGCTTTGTTAAACGATATCCACTAAGTAACTGGGCTTTGGTCGAGTCTTTCATCTTCCGATGAAGACAGATGGAGAATTAAGAGGATCCTTATTGACGAGCCGACCGTCGGGCCCGGTGCGGCGTATCTTGAATCTATCCAATAAGAAACTATACAGAGGGATGACACAAAGCCGTGCAAGGGCAGTGTTCTCGGCGGGCGGAGGCTCAGCGAGTCGGACAAAAGATTTAATTACACGCATGAGTCAAGCGGAGCGGCCGTCTCCGAGGGGGCTCCGGCGATCATTGAGCCCGCTATCTTTACAACATGATAATATATGAAAATACGATGATATTTTAGTTACTTATTTACTGACATACTCGCATGTTACCTGATGTGACTCGCCACGGAACCCTTCAAAAGGTACACTGACACGCTGTGAAGGACACCGGATTACGCGGGATCTTCATTGTGCTTACACTACTACGATGGCCTTTCTTTGGGCTCAGTGGGATTCCGGCATGTTTAGCGGAGTGGGGGGGGGGGGGGCGACACCCTCCCAACGCGACGCGCCCACCACGAGACCTACGCAGGGAGAAACAAAGTCTTCATCCCACCCCTTCCTGTCCTCTTGTAGATGTGCACCGTCGTCCTACTCCGGAGCGCCGGACGAACACTCGTAG
>DWEI01004418.1:0-11698 GCA_018245875.1 Mysoria ambigua
GGCTCGTTATATTGAGAACTATTATTGATACTTGCGAAAGGTCGTTCGAGACATTCTTTAATTTGACTGCCTCGTTGGTCGTGGTATTTGCAGGTGGTCCCAGGTTCAATACCCGGGTCGAACATTACAAAATTTTCTAATTTAGATTTTCTAGTAGTGGTTCGGAGTCTGGATATGTGCCCAATGTATGGAAATCGAGTCGCCACCTATTCCATAGCGGGACGTAAACGTAACTGGTGAATTGTGAGAATGTTCTGCATTCCTCTGCCTACTCCTTCGGTGATTAGAGGCGTGAAGTTACGTTTACATGATTTAATAATAATTCCAAGTTGTAAATTATTAATCTGCATAAATTGTTGCTCGTGCCGAAAGTAGCGGTTTCCAGCGATGTACCTACATTGTCCGTCCGCGGCGATAATGGAGTCGTCGGGTGGCGTGTTACGCATGAGTATATGCGCGGACACGTACTCGGCTTGTAACCGTTGTGTGAACGCACCTATGCGCTCATAGTCGAGCCCACGATACACGAATTGCTTATTCTGTAATAGTTACAAATATAATGAAATAATTAAAATCCACTGATTGAATTACATATTTCATTACAAATAAAATAAAACCCTTTTTTAAACGTTACAATGGGAAAAGACTTAATCATATGAATTAAAAAATCTTTTATTAAACCAACGATACACTGTAGCTGGCTATGATATGATTTTTTTACATCAGGCATTTAATTAATTAACTTCGAGCCTAAGAGAAATCAATAAATCATCTACCATGTATCTACAAGAATCAAGAGCCATCGATCAGTCCAACTGAGTACCTTGAAATGCAATATGAAACATTTGAAAAAATATTATTCGGTAACAACGAACCCTGACGAAGAGCGGACAGGCCTTGCCGTAGAAGCCGACGCGGAAGTACTCGGGCTCGGGGCGGTGCTGCTCGAGGATGGCGTCCAGGAAGCGCGCGTGCGTGCGCAGCGCGCTCGCCAGGCGCGCGTAGTCGCGCAGGCGCGCCTCGTACAGCGCCGCCAGCTCGCGCAGCAGCGGCAGCCCCTTCTCCCAGCACTGCGCCAATCACGGCCACGGCGGCTACCGTAAGTCGCTTACCTTTTGTCCCTACGTTTTATTTTTATTCTGTGCATATAATTTTAACTACTTAAGTGTAAAGTGATATTAGTGATGGTACCATCCCTGTTTTAGGCTCTGTTCAGATGTATCCATACTGTACGTATGTACGTTAGGTGTATTTCATCAACAACACGGCATACCTTCCCACGATCAAAATACTGAAGGACTTGGTTGTACAGGGCCTCTTTTCGCTTCCACTCCATTACTTCTGGATGCTCCGGGTCCACTCCTATTTGATCACTATCCCAACTTAAAGTTTCTGCATACAGCTGTGGACAAGATACAAGGAAGTATGTTAAATAACATCACACCTATACTTCCCCGAACGGATAGACAGAGGAATGTGGTACACTGTCACAATTCTTTAGCTATGTTGTGTGCTCCACCATGCAACAGAAATCAAACCCTAATGCTATTAATGGTCCTCAAGTTAGAAAAA
Organism: Mysoria ambigua; assembly: GCA_018245875.1. NCBI lineage: Eukaryota > Metazoa > Arthropoda > Insecta > Lepidoptera > Hesperiidae > Mysoria > Mysoria ambigua. The sequence goes on from DWEI01004418.1 coordinate 1,573, forward strand.
CCTAATAATGGTTTTAACACCTCAATCAAACTCAAAACCTCTTTGTCGATTAATAAAACTTAAATTAACGGAGCAGTTTCTTGAAACCGTGTCTATGATCGGTTTATTAGATTACAAAGATTACATGACAAAGATCACGTTTAAGGTTATTACGGGTGTTAATATTTATTTGCCATTAGCTATTTGAAAGGGAGTAGCGGATACGCGGGGGCTCACCAGCAGCGTGCAGCCCGCCTCCACCAAGTTGTCGCAGGCCACGTGCAGGTCGTGCAGCTTGTACACGTAGCGCAGGTACATTTCTTTGCGGTCGATTTCGTTCTTGTAGAAGTTCTGCAACAAAATACTGTAGGATATTTTCTTGTAGTATAGTATCTTCATTACAGACTAACTGTTGTTTAAATGTAACGTTATGATAATTTGTTGTTTCAATGGAGCAAACGTTAGGCGAATATCAGTAGTTATATCGTGCGAACTAAATCGCAAACGAACATTGTTGTTTGATAGGGAAATCTGCATTTAATTTCTAATCCTCGAAGAGGTCTGCGAAGGACTGTAATACATACCTACGTTTCATCAGTTTCGTTTCGGACCCACTACCGAATAGGGAGCCTATTGCTTGAAACTGGGGCATTAATCCATACTTCAACTCAATACAATATATCAAAACTCATTATGTGTCAGATATTTTTAGTAGAAAATCCAATAGCATCCAAGCACTCGGTGCGCGGTGTACCAGCAGGTTGACGGTGGCGGCCATGCGCTTGTCGCGGTGGTCGGCGCGCTGCGCCACGGCGCGGTAGTCCAGCAGGCGCTCCAGCAGGCGCGTCACGCAGCCCACGAAGGCCGCGCCCGCCTCGCGCCAGCCCTCGCTGGCCACGCGCTCCATCAGGCTGCACAGCGCACGGGCTATATGTATCTCAGTCATTCCGTTGACCATTTTTTCTTTTTATTTTATATTTTAAGTAATTTAATGATTGCAAACTTAATAATATCGTATTACATACAAATATAATGACGATAATTATGAGAAACTCATTGCTACTGTTATAAAACTGAGCCTATTACATCTTTCAAACCAAAATTCACTAGAGGTATATTAGAAAGCATTATATTACAAGACAATACTTAATACAAATAATGCAAATTTTCACGAACAAATTTCAAAACTATAGAACCAAAATAATCATTCAAATAATGAACCGTGTTAATGAGAGTACTCACACTGAACTCAAATGCTCCCTGCAGTTATGAAGCATGAACATTCAATGTTATGATTACTACACGATAAACAATAATAATAACACAATTATTATTATTATTAACCTATCATCCAAAATATCAACGACTTACCATCCCATTGTAGTAAAATAATTACACAATAATTAGTACACAATTACTGCACGTCATTGCCGAGAAGACTTTGCATTTTAACCAATATTAAATACCACGGAAACAATGCGCACGAAAACGACAACAAATCTCTATATTCCTGGTCGGCGGCTAATAACATCTTAATGAGAGAAACACTTAAGTCGCGTTACAATACTCGATTAACAAAAATTAAATTGGTTCGTAAGTCGATGGACATAAAATAAACATCCATTGTATTATTCACGGATAAAAATTTCGAAACACGTAACAATAATATAAGTGGGATTTAATATTTCTAAATAATTATTTTTCTCAATATCAAAGGTATTGTTCATATTGTCTTGAAATTTATTATACAATTTTCAATGCTAAATGATTAACAATAAAGACGTGGCCTTGTATTAATTTATTCAATTGAAATAATTACTCGATGAATTATTTAACGATTATTTTTGGCGTATTTTTAGAAAGAAATATAATATTTTAACATTGCATTAGAAATGAATTAATGCTAAGTAGTATCGTTGAATGTTTCGTTACATTCGTGATTATGATTTTTGTACAAATTATTAGATTATTGTTCATATTTTAATATATGAAATTTTTATTACAATGAAAGGATTACGCAAGACATTCAATGACATGTGGTCATTGTTCTTTTGAAAAAAAATAACAAATTTTTAATTATTTTCGTCTATTATTATTATTTATCTATTTAAGATAAATTCTCAGTAGTATAATTCTCAATAGTCTTTAGGATATATTCAGAATATTGTGTGTTAGAGTATCAGCCTGGAATAGTTTTCGAGACATAATACAATGTAGAATTAAATATTTTGAGCAGGAGCGTTTAACGACTTTGTTTATGTTATTTACGATACAATTTAAATCGCTATATTCAAAACGAATTCCTTCAGTTTGCGTCCATTCATAATTTCTTTCTTAGATTAGATATTTGGTTAATATGCGCTATCACGTTCATATCAGGTATAGGACTAGACGTGGGTACATGGAGCGTACGGTCAGTTGGCAAGAGTACTGACACGGTGTCGAAGAGGCGGCGGTAGTGGTCGTCGGCCTTGTTGTCGGCCACGAGCGAGTCCAGCTTGTCCACGAGCGCGGCCTCGGTGCGGCGCGCGTCGCCGCCGCGCGCGCGCTCGGCCGCCATGAGCGCCACGAGCGCGCCCAGCGCCGCGCGCCGCAGCTCGCCCACCAGCGTGATCTCCAGCAGCGCGCCCACCGCGCCGCCGATCAGCTGCAGCTGCGCCGCGCCTGCCTCGACATTACCATCACGCTTACTATCGAACAATAACCTTTATTAAATAACATTAACATTAAACTGAAAACGAACAAAATTATATATTCATAGTCAGCCTAAGTCACGGAATGGCGGCGGAATTTTATTACTTATTTAATGTAGATTATTTTTCATTCTAGTTTCAATAAGCAGCAATGAGTACATATTTTTTTTAGCATTTTTAAGTTTGACATCAACAATTTCCCAAAATTTTATTAAAAAGGGGTGAATATTTTATATATTTTTATAACAAAAATCTACATCACAGTTAATTTTAATATATGTACGTATTAGTATGTAGTACGTTTAGCTAACAAAAATCTGAAATAAAGCAATATTTATGATACAACAACTACTTGCCTAGACGACTCCAAACAGCCAACACCTGCAGGCCGGCCGCGGCCCTGATCCTGGGCCGGTCGGGCCCGCGGCCCGCCCAGCGCTCCGGCTGCAGGGCGGAGCACGTCACTAGGGCAACGCCTAGCTCCATGTAGCCAGACCACAACTGCAAATACAATTTATGATTTCTCATTATTCAATATTGTAAAACAAAATAGAATTATTGAAATATAAATACTATTGATTTTTGTTCTTGGTAAGGAATAAAAATCACCTGTGAATCAAATTGCGGAGGCTCGTCTCCCAAAAATCTCTCCAGCAACGGCTTGGCCAGGTCTTGCAACGCCGACAGGAGAACTTTGCAGCTTTGCACTCGTAACACCATCCAATCAGACGGGAACACCTATAGTTAGATTAATACCTAAGGTTAGATTAATACCTATAGTTAGATTACAACCAACACGACCAATGAGGCAGACAAAGTTATGGTTCATTTTACCTAGTGTTCTGTGCATTTATACTCACATCTTGTTCAATGAGGTGTCTGAACACCAAGAAGGCCCGCATAAGGAAATCTTTCAGGGGTTTACGGTCATGTGGATGTGGCGCGAGGTGGCTCCATAAGCGCTGGTAGTGTGCTGGCTTCAGCAACTCCATGCAACCAAGGAGACCAGCTACCATTGGACCCTGCAAAATAAATATCGGAAATGTAAAAGCTGAATAAATTGAAATGAAACATAAGTAGATTATTTATCAGTAGTTTATTATAAAATAAATTTCACAGTATAAATTAATTTTCATTTAGCATATATCTGTAATGTCTAAAAAATGTTCTTTAAAAATTTGTTATAGAAAAACAATAGGTCTTATAGCTTCTAAATTAAAATTCTGGCCATCTATTGAATAATTATTATTGAGTTGGCCTCTTCTGCTGTAATCTGATTAAAGTTGATGGTGAAGGAGTTAACGTTCAAAGTACTCACCAATACAGGAGAGTTGCCACCAATAAGATGCAGTACAGTTTCGACCAGAACGTCCAGGGTGTTCAAGCAGAGGACATCGACATCCGGGTCGAGTTCGTCTTCGTCGGGCGGCTGGTCGGGGTCCTCCTTCTTCCACAGCAGCGTGACGAGCTCGGCCAGCATGTCGGCGCACTGCGGCAGCTCGTCGCGGCGCGCCAGGTGCACGCGCAGGTGGTGGCACGCCGTCGTCAGCACGATGTTGCGCGCCTCTGGGGGGAAAAGGGGGACACCACTCATCAAGTAAATGTATTTGAATGAGACAATTACTCGTATTGAAGACTAAACAATGTTTTTTTAAACTGGTGCATTTGACGTAATGCATTGATGTCGGTACATATTAATTAATACAAGACGGACAGAAATCAGAGAAACCTGAATTTAATTATAAAACAATGTCATGATATAACACTGACCAGGATCTTGCCCCAGGGGCCCCTTGAGGATCTCCTGCGCGGCGGCGAGGCGCGCCTTGGCCAGCGCGGGCGGCGCGTTGGCGGCCGGCGCGTCCAGCATGGCGGCCGTCACGCGCGCCGCCTCCACCGGGCCCAGCGCCGACGCCACCTCCCGGGCCACGCTCGCCCACGACGTCATTAGTGCCACCTGCGTACGAGTGATGCCAGTGGAATAAAATCTTATTTGTTTTTTGGTTTTACAATGCATTATTATGCATTTCATTTTATTTTTATAAATATCATGCGGATTATGCATTTTTTATTTTCTGTTAGATTTCCTACTGGGATTTTTTTAACACAACTGTTTTATAAACATAATAAAGATCGGGAGGGACGCGCCCGGAAGCCGTGCCTGCGCGGGCGCCAGGTGGTCGCGGTGCGGGTGCTGCGCCAGCGCCTTGAGCGCGTGCAGCGCGGCGCGCACGTCGCGCCGGAACGAGTCCTCGTACTGGCCGCCGGTGGCGCGCGCGAACAGGCGGCGCGAGCGCACGGCCAGCCGGAACACGGCGCCCAGCGAGCGCAGGCACTTGCGGATGGGCTCCTGCCCCTCGGCGCCGGCCGCCCACTCCGCGCAGTGCTGCACGGACGACAGCAGGCCCCTGACGTTTCGGGCTGGTAATACTTTGGACTCGGAATGACATTTTACTCTCTCTAACATATTTTTTAATTATTTAGGTATATTGTACTAATGAACAACGTATCATCTGACGCATGTATTTTCTTAAAGGGAAAGCAGAAAAGTAATACACTTCCTCGATTCGCCAGTTATATTCTATACGTTCTATTACGAAATGGGAGGCGAGCCGATTACCATTTACCTAGCACAAATTTAGAGTCTGTGCTACTAATGGAAATTTAAGCTTGAAACACCCAACTCATAACCTAAAGTTGACAACAAGTTGACAACAGTGAAGTGATATAAAAGTGGCAATCAATAATAATGATACTCAAAGTAAGCTATATGTAAGTCTTTGGTAAAAAAATGAGACCAGGTAACGCCTCACGTCTATTATTACCGAAGAAGAGGTAGGTAGAGAAATGTAGTACACTTCCAAATATGTAACAAAATAGTAAAAAATCCATAGTTACTTGTAAACGAGCGCAGCGGAGAAATGTTCCTCAATGTAAACGTCTAATACCGGCCTGAAGTGCTGGAAGCGACTCTCGTCGAGCAAGCTGCATATGGACACCAGCACTAGGAACACGGTGCCCGAGTGCGGAGTACTGGAAGAGACATTTTAATCACCTTCAAAAACTTACTATTTCTTACACTATCGAGGACATCTTTATTAGTTGCTTATTTGATTACTGACGGTTTTTTTTTAAATATAGATGGAATGCAGAAAACAGCAGTTATAAGAGACTGCTGTAATTCAAGCAAATTGAAATATTATTAGAAATATTAGTTTAAATTCGTCGATTTAATGTTAGTTGTTGTATTGTAATCAATGGTAATACGACTCTAAGAATTCATTAGCCTCAATACCAGAAGTCAGAATCGATGCATTTGGTACTACCAAAATACGTGATAGACGCGTTGCTACTCCTGAAGATAAAGATGTTCGTGTCGACCTTAAATGTAACATGCATTTTTCAACGCGAAACACGAATTGGTAGAGCGAGTTCCATTCACGTTCCATAACCGGCGTGTTTGATTACCTATTCCCATCTTCAGTGGAGAACAGCGCGAACAGCGCGTCCAACACGTCCCTGAGGAACTTAATCAACTCCTCGCAGCTGAGTCCGTCGCCGAGTCGCAGCACCCGCAGCAACGTCTCCTGCACTTTCTCTGGCTGCGCTCGCCACTGTAGAAGCGCTAGGAGGTCCTCTGTGAAACGTGAAAATATGTACATTATAAGTAAGTTAAAGTCAGCAGATTTTGGTTAAGATATTGCCATGCGGGAGTGGAATTACTTTTGTAAATTGACTTAAATACTGTGATTCCCCGGGAAACAATTTGGTGAAAAGGCCGTTTGGTGGTGGTTTAAGTAAAACTTTCTTCATATTATACTTAATAAATTACTAATTACTAGTGTGTGTGAATATAAGAGCCCGAACAAAAGGAATCTTAGTATGGACTGTGACTGCAAAACCATTATTATTATCAGTTTAGTTTTAGATTCCATACACACCATTCTGAGTTAGTTTGGTGGAACATAATAAGGTACTGATGGTGCAGTTCTCCTTGGAGCTTCTCTGGAACGACGGAATGACCCCGTTGGCGGGCGCGGCGCGCGCCGCGTCGCTGGCGCACGACGGCAGGGACAGGTAACTTGCAGACAACAATCTGGGAAGAGCAAAACTTGATGAAATTGCGTGGAAATTCACTAATTTGTTTGGAAAGAAAGATAACACTAAAACAATCCCAAACATCATTTTATATTCAACTATTAAATTTCATCGCCCACGTAAAATAGGAACAATAATTAATTTCTAAATGTTAATTCGATTGAAGTGACTACAAGTGCAGTAAATGCCCCGTACGCACTTGGAGGGGTCGTCGCACTTGTACACGTAGAGCTCGTGCGCGCCGTCCCGCAGCGTGGCGCCGCTGGCCTCCATCAGGCGCGCGAACGAGAACCCGAACAGCTTCCTCTCGTTCTTGTCCCGGGCTGCAGTCACCGTTGGATATTACTTTCACGTTACACATCATATTTGATATACTTCAGAGACTATGAGGTTATTGTTAAATTCCAATTAAATCACACACAACCCAAGATAACGATTTTGCTACAGAATTCATACATTACGTAATAAATAGAGTTATTAATAAGTAGACTTAAGTAACACATCGATAGGAGTTTACTCAATCAGTTATGCCGAGTCAGTGAGGGAAACCAATTATAGCCGAATAATTTAGTTCAAAGTCGTCGTTCAGGTCGTGGAGGTCGTGGTAAGTATGGTAGGGCGGTGCTGACTGGAGCAGTGGCGGAACTCGACGCGCACGTGCGCGTGCGTGAAGGTGTCGAGCGGCACGGTGAGGCGCAGCTGCTCGGCCCACGCCGGCGCGTTGTTGTGGTACAGCACCAGCGACTCGTAGCCCGTGGCGCCGGCGCCGCTCGCGCCCCACACGCACTCCTGCGGACAGTTAGCATTGCTTTTTATTTGCATTTACTATCTCGCCCCCCCCCCTCTTTTCTCACCCCCACATATACTAAACATAACTCTGCAAAAAATGCCATCACAAGATTATTTATTATGGACATCGAATTAAAATGTTACCAAAACCAAAACAACAACCGATGTGATGATGATGTTGTCACTTGATTTTTATTTGTAATTTATATTTTCCGTACACTCACACTGATGACCTGGCCCGTGCCGTCGTGCACGTTGACGGTGGCGAGCACGTTCTTGGCCGTGCTCTTGCCGCCGCGCTCGAACTCGGCGCGCTCCAGCGTCAGGTACAGGTCGTTGCGCACGTCGCCCGGCATGATCACGTCGGGGAAGCCGCGCTTGGCCGTCACCGTGGCGCCGGAGGCCACCGCCTCCGTCACGCTGCCCGGGTTCGTCAGCAGCCGGAGAGCTACCACTATGCCTGAAAATAAATGTGAATTATATTTCATTATAAAATATCACATAAACATTGTACGGCAATAGGCTCATCGACTATTCACTGTTGGGACGTAAACGTAACCGATGAAACGTGGGAGTGTACCACACGCCTCTGCCTACCCCATCGGGGACTACTGGCGTGATATGATATCAAACTGTTGCAAGCAGACAATCCCTTCTGAACATAACGCATCTAATGCTAGACACTGAGCAAAATTAATTGACGTCTTGTTACTAGAAGTAAACTATAGTGCCTCGTGTATTTAGGTTTACAGAAGTGCATTTTATAAACTACACCAGGGCAGTGCCAGCACTGACACGGAATAATAGAAAATTGTATCGAGAGAATTCGTCCGCAGGCTGATAATAGACACACAGGATCTTTCATTATTATTATCTTTTACTATCTTTTTATATCTATTACTATCTTTTTAATGGTATTTTAAAAGACCAAGAATGAAAATTACCCCATTCAAGTTATCGCGAAGTATTTTAAATAAAATTTTAATGCTATTGCACAATACTGACCGTAATTAGGCTGTCCGGGTAAGATGTTGCATTTGTTGGTTTGTTTTCGAATCAACATGTCATGCAACTGGTGGAAATCTTTCTCTTCGCACTGGTACACCTGAAAAAAAAATACATTCATTCATACATATGTTCACGCCAGCTTCCTCACAGGATAGACACAACTGGCAATAATAATAAAATTAAAACATAATCAAGTTGATCAATCCTTATACGCATATACGTAATAACTGACTGACTGCCTCGTCAGTAAAGAGGTTGCAAGCGCGACCGTTGATCTACAGGTTCCGAGCTCGCTTCCCGGGCCAAGCCCGGGCCTCGGTCACGTCGGCCCGGAGTCAGGCTTGTGCCCGGTGTACAGCAATCGATTCATCATCCATTCCATCGTGCTATAGTGTACTCCACTCTGCCCACCTCTCATAGGCTCGATGGCTCATGACTGATCTTTTTATCTATTTCATTTACGTATATACCTAATTGTTTTTAGTGACTTGTGATAATATTACCGATCGATTTTTTCAGCGTGGAATGACAATGTATTTGTGTACGGTGTGTATATAAATTTATAAGTATATCATGTAACTATTTATCATGCCAAATGATATATATCCAAGATATATATCATTCGGCACGCGATACACTCTACCTAACCCGTGATCAATGTGGCGTGAATACAATAACAATAATAATTTTCATTCCTAATATGAATTTTAGAAGCATTTGTATTTTCAGGCACGTGGGTGTGTGTTTAATAGCATCCGCGAACATCGCACCACCGCCCAAAAGATACGCTCCGTATACAAAACATATTTACACATATTCATCGTGACTTGCAATCGCTCATCAAATACCCTTTTGAATCATAACACCGACCACCTCTGCGACGTGGTTTTCCAACATTCGATTGACAATGCACACGTTCTAAGCGACACATTGTCATTGTTCCTCTGTTAAATATACATATATACATACATACATATACACAAATATAGTAAACATATTTTATTAGCACAACGCATGCGCAACGTTCGTAATGTAAACATTTTGATATTAGTTCGTGCTCTCTTGCTGATCTGCGTGCGCGCACCGCATCACCGAGACAAAACAATGCACTTGCATACAATAGTAATATTGCCGACAAGGTGTTTTACTCGATGCCTACTTGGCGTAACAAAAGTTGAGTTCGTAGTGTGAGCGAAACTGACCTGTACAATAAAAAATATTAAAGTAGAATTGCCAACCGCGAATTTCTAACATACTACTAGGATTTGAAGTATTTAAAACCAGGATAATTCGCTTTAAAAACAGGACGCGGTGATACAGGAGCAATAGTTAAATAGATATGTAGCGGAAAGACGTTAAATAATTTTCAAGTAATAATGATAATAATCATATTTTTGTTACGTATTGCAAGTGGCGCACGGATTTTGAAATACATGACCTTATCAGGACGTTTAAAAAAACTAGCACGCTGTATAAAACTTGACTGCCTCGTTGGTCGTGTTGGTTGCGGGTGCGACTGCCGATCAGGAGGTCCCGGGTTCGATTCCCGGGTCGAACAC
>DWEI01004419.1:0-11698 GCA_018245875.1 Mysoria ambigua
GGCTTTACGATGGCCGATGCTGTAAATGTCTTTTCTTTGTCTATACCAAGCAAATCGGTATCGGACTGAATTCGAAGCATATCTTTGGTAGACAGTTGTATGTTTTCCGAATTGGCTCGTTTCCTTTTAATGACAGGGAATCTTGGTTCAACGTCGAAAGTTAGAACTGGACAACTGGCACTTCTGTATAAATGTGGGGTTACTTCTACGTACACTGGCTGTAAAAAAAATAGTTTTTTATTATTTTCTCTCCATATTAAATATGTCGCTGACCCAAAATATTTTTTTTTATATTTTTAGATAAAAAAATATTTTTTTTTGTATTTTTTGGCATTATAAATACATGTAAACCTTAAATTTTCACTCTTCTACCGCCAACACCTATTAATGGCTTAAATCATTACGAATTTGCTGGGCAATAATTATTTATTTCCTATTTTATCTATCATTGATACGTAACATCACGCCTGTATTCCCCGAAGAGGTGAATAGAGGAGTGTAGTATACTTCAACGTTTCACCAGTTACGTTTACGGAATGGGTGGTGTGCCTATTAACATACACGGGGAACATTTCCAGATTTCAAGCCTTAACTACAAAATCAAAATTAGAAAAATCCAGTAGTACTCGACTCGGGATTTGAATCCAGGACCTCCCGATCAGCAGTCGCACTTGCAACCAACACGCCTAACGACGCAGTACGAGGATAATTATTAATTTTAAATTATTAATTTTTCAGTATTGTTCTCACGATTAATTAAGTGATCTACATAACCCCAAAGGTTTCAATACATGAAAGATTAAAACAAAAGGGAAATAATCCTTGAACGTTGAGTTCACTAGGTGCTGACTGTTATTTTCTACCTTACTTGTTGTAGTAATGTAGATAATAATGTATAAAACTTCTTTGTTACTGACCTTTACTTTTAACAAATTAGCCTCGTTGATAATTTTTCTTATCACAGCGAAATCTCTAGTAAATCCATGTAAAATCTTGCTCTGCGTGGATTTTATTTGATAGGATAGCTTTTGTTCTAATCTGTGAACCCTCTCAGATCGCATTCCGCTTGTGATGAAGCCAAGCAACATCACAATGTAACCCAAGCCGAATGTAATCCAGACAATTAAGAAAATTTGATATGTGAAAAAGTAGCCATATTTGAAACCATTGTTGACGGTTCCTGAAAAAAGAAATTGAAATAAAAACATAAAAAAATATTTTAAGCACCTATATCTTATATTTCCTGTAAACAACGCAGACAATATACTAATAAGTTTGAAATAATTTTTTTAACAAAGAACAAAAAATCCTTACTAGTATGCGAGTCAGGTTGTAGTTCAGAATTTGTATAAGATCTTTGATCTAAAGAATTAATCTTATTATAAATAGTTATGAGAAGTTTTAAAAATAAATAACATTAAAATATCTTTATATACTGCGTGGAAATATACTCGTACCGTCCATGTTAAATCTAAAAGAACACATTCCCATACCCCGTGTCGAGATATTAAGGTGTCACAAGAAGCGATTAAACATGGCGCTGGCAGACCGCAGCACGGCGCGGCTTGCCCAGGTACGACTATGTCCTAGCTGCCAACACAGCAGCATAAGCGGGGCCAAAAGCACTACGACTGACATCAATGACTCTGCACCACGACTAGCATGCCCAACATGGGGCAAGACAGGCCGGTTATGATGCCGATGAATGTACTAAGTAAAATTGCGATTATCATTGTAAATGATGTTTTATGTTTACCTGCAACGAGGTCACCAAATCCTATAGTGGTGAGAGTAACAAAGGCATAGTAAACAGAAGCCACGTAGTCCCATCCCTCGAACACGACGAAGATGCAGGCAGGTAGAAAAATGAAGAACAGAAACCCCGGGATCAAGTACAAGAAAATCTGACCCAGCATGCCAAGATTGTTGAAGCAATAACTTAAGTTATCTGCACGCTTTTCATTCTTCTTTTTATATTTGCGATATACTGAAATTATCTGAAAATTGATGAAATAAAAATTACATAAGTTCAACACCTTTAAGAATTATTTTAAACAGAAATTTAATTATTGATTAATTCTTCACGGTTTTGAGGTATCTGAAGTATATACTTAAAATATATACTGTGCTATATATACTATATACTAATATATACTTAATTTTTTTTTAGAAAACTAACCTTAATGGATACACGATTCTTTTTTAAAGATGAAAAAACATGAGGACTGTTAAATTTAAAATCCAACCATTAATTTGGAAAGAGAAATACTGCATTTTTATTTGATAAAATATGCCATCTGAAGCCCTGACATGGTCTTGATAAATAAAATGTATTGGAAATGGGACCTTTGATCTTCATATTCAGAATAAAAATTAGTTCAAATAATATTGATTTCTGACTGTAACAGTATTCCAAATGTATAAAAAACTTACGAGTAAATATTTTTTAGCTTACAACTTTTTATTGTACCAACCGGTTTTAATTAAATTAATATTACTCTTCATTTTTATTAATGTCTTTTTTTATTTTTGTTAAAAATTGTAATATTTTATAGTTATCACGCGAATGAATTTACTAGTAACTTAATGTAGTTTGATATTTGCGAAACAAAGGAAACAAAACGGGCAATCTTATATATCTTTATATTTACCTGTAATCCGAAATATTCCCCAAGGTTCGCGAGCAAGATACCGTTGATGGGGATACCGAAAAGACCGTAGAAGATCATTAGTATTCTACCAAGGTGAGTCGTCGGTGCCAAGTTGCCGTAACCTGAAAATTAAAAATTCGTACTGTGTTAGTAGTAATGTCTCGAGCTGGGCAACTGTTGAACTTCGAGTTTAAATCTTCTATTAAAATGTTAAAATGTTATTTATATTTCTACAAAACATAAACGCTATTCAATATAAAAATCAAATTATTAAAGATATTTTACATAAAACTAACAAACTAACAACATAACTGATAATGTCTTTTTAAGAACCAACTAATAAACTAATCAACCAATAATGTCTTACTGCCATCTATTGGTGAATAGCTAAAGTAGTAGTATTATCATTGGTTGATAAACTGAAGTAGATATACTTTTTATAAAATAATATTTTACTATTATAAAACGTTAGCCGTAAAACAAATTAGGCATCGTTATAACAGTACGTATATATAAGTTTTAATATTTTGTATGAAATTCAAAATTTCGATGATTTTTTTTTTAAATTTAAAACTCAGTATAGCAATCATACAAAAAATCTTAACAGTCTGAATAATTGTATTTTTGCGTTTCACGTAGTGCAATGAATAAATTAATTACCGTAAACAAGTCAATGCTAGTATCAGTTCCAAAACAGATGTGCAGATTTAGCCTCTTTTACGGCAACGTATTTACAGCGGGCTTAGCAAAATAAGCGTAACTTGAAATGTTTCTTGCTCAGTACTAATAATGAACAGAAAATATACGAGGATTGAAATACATCTCACCAATAGTACTGACGACGGTGTAAGAGAAGAAGAAGGAATGGTAGAAGTCCCATTTGATGGGCGGCTCTGCGTCCTCTGTGGTATAGTTGAACATCGACTTGCCGCAATAGTCCGAGAGTTTGCGCAGAATGGTGTCTTGTTTTTCTGGATCGTTCGGGATGTAGTTTTCGTACAGGAGATCTGGAAAACATAAGACATATTCTATGAAATTACATAAATTTCTGTGGTCTGATGATTTATAAAGGTTAATCGTTTCCGGGTATTGGACTATTAATATTTTAAACGTAACTTCACGCTTGTAATCCCCGAAAAAGTAAGCAGAAGAATACAAAACGTTCGCTTACGTTCCACTATGGAATATTTATTGAGCCTATTGCCATATAGCTGGCACATATCTAGACTCCCGAAAAACTACTAGAAAACCTAATATTGTAACATTATAACCTAATATTGTAATGCAAACCTTATATTGTAATATTATAACCTAATATTGTAATGCACGTCCAGGGACGTCCATTTTAAATGTTTTAAAGTTTTTAATCAACTTGTGGTTTAGTAAAAAGGTATCAAAAAAGATTGTCCTAAAACTTAAACTTTTTAAGCGCAGCCCTTTGTCAAAGTGTAAAACTTAAAAACTCAATGATTTTATTCTAATGATAACGATATTATTTCAATAAAAGGCCCATTTGAGCAGAGTAACTTTTCATGATACGAATTAAAAATATATTTTCCTACATATTATCTGTCAACATTAGGACAACAGTGAAATCGTGCGTGAACTAAATTGCCGTTTAACGCTTCGATTGGACACATTATATTCGTGTCTGTTAATTGTTCTATATAATTCCACAAGAACACGACCCTCGGCCACGATTAGCACTTCGAAAGGACCTCCAGAGATGATAATTTTGAAGTCTGATAGCAATATACACGAAACGCACTTAATCATTTATCTCGATTGTAACTTAAAGAACGTCGATTTAAGAGCATTTCACGTGCAGCGAGGCTCGATAACATTGTCAATACGGTAGCCTGTTATTAAGACGTTAAAATAAGATTTTGTTTCAGCGGATTTAGTCTTTATCCCATATCTTTATGAGAAATTTCCTGTGAAACAATCCAATGACGAAATATTTTCATAAAGTATACCATAGTATATTTTACTTCGGAATATTTTACAGTGTTTACAAGTGGACGTAATGACAACGACATTCGTACTTTATAATTAGACATAGGAATGCTTCATAAATAATGTCATATACAATTTTTGCCTCACTTTTGATTACGCGGTATATACATTATTATTATTATTATTATTATTATTATTGCGTCATTGGTCGAGTTGCAAGCGTGACTGCTCGAGAGGTTCTGGGTTTCAATCCGTGTCGGAAAGGTTCTACCGGATTTTTCTAACTTACACATCCTAGTTTGTTCGCGATATAAATTATATTTTAAACATTCAACGTAGAGGACGACTTAGCTAATTTTATGTTGGTGTTTATTATTACAATTAACGAGGTTGTTATATCTACATTGTACGAGCGACACAATCGGTTCGTGAGTGTTGACAATGTTAGTTGAATAATCTCGGCATCACGACAAAAACTATATATAGTGCATTAATTGGCCACTAAACTTTTTACCGCGAACAATTTTATGCTCGATCCAACACAAATTGGATAATTTGTTTGTTTTTTTTGTTCTGTATTTCACTCTGCACTATCGGCCGAGTGTCGCAAAAAAATTCGGTTCACGCACACCATTGAATTTCTCAATTCACCCGAAAGGCATCGCAGTATCTTTACAATGTAATCTGTTTAATAATTAAAACGTCATAGGCGGTCAACGAACTTGTTTATCAACATTAAAGGATTGCAATAAAAATTAAATAGATCACAATATCGTGTGGAGAATAGGAAAATTGTGGTTTTGTGTCTAATAAAAAATGTTTAGAGTCATATCTAAATGTAATTATTGTAGATGACACGCGGACATGAAATTTTATCAACATTAAAGGATTGCAATAAAAATTAAACAGATCACAATATCGTGTGGAGAACAGGAAAATTGTGGTTTTGTGTCTAATAAAAAATATTTAGAGTCATATCTAAATGTAATAATTGTAGATGACATGCGGACATGAAATTCTAATTAGAGTCATCGCAAGGAAGTATACAAATTCGTAACAAATCGTAAAATAACGTAACGTAGCGCGTAGCAGCATACAAATTGTCATGATTATCATTCGTTTGTCATGGCTATGTCATGTGATCAATGTTTAAACAATCGTTTAATTAAATATGATATTCGATTCAACTAAACTTATTAAAATACAGCAAATGTTTTAATTATAAATAATGTGTAATTTAATGAGCGGATTCAATTATGTTTATCATTCCTATGATGTTTAAGGTTTTAGTGTTTTATCATTAATACTGGCCGTTATATTTTTAAAACGGTTTAAGTCAAATTTTGTCCACAATCTTCGCCGATTGAAAGGAATGATATGGCTTGCCTTATAAAAAGTAGTAACGCTATGTTCGTCCCCAAAGTTCATATTATCGTAGTGTTCAGACTTCTCAAAATGGTTCCCATATTATGTCAAACTGGGCTAATGCAATGTGGACGGCCGAATCAATGTGGAAATGGGTACGGCGATGGTACCACCACAATAGAATAATTCAATATACACTCGTACCTACCCATAACGAAAGCAACATATAATGAAAACATACGAGTATGTATGCATGAATTTAATGAAAAAAAGTATATTACGTTGGATGTATACGATACAGATTTCAAAAAGTCGTTTCTGATATCTTTTATCACGAATCACACCTAAGGACTCGATTTAAAGACTGTGATTATGTGGTGATTATGTGTGGTTATGTGGTGGTATGGTTATAATTTATGGATGGGAACCGGATATAGTATCTTTTTTTAAGAAGGGTTTCGTATTTCTGCGGGAGCGTTACCTGCCAACAAGCAGTGATTCAATTCACTTGTGGTTCAATATAATGTTTCAGTCATCATTAAATAAAAAAGTATTTGACTTTTGTAATAATCATAGAACTAATTTTTATCATAACAAAGTGCAATTGTTTGTTCTTAAGTACTTTAAGCGAACTAGGCGTAGCAACCGTTAGTATTAACAAATTTTGCTTTACGAATACAAACTCCTTCACGCCTAACCACTGCAAATGTTTCTCAGACTTGTTTATTTAAATATAGGCACTCGCTCGACAAAAATAAACTGACATTTTTATAACTTTTATGACACATTCTCTAAATTGACAATAAATTACTCGTTAAAAAGGGACAATTCGTGTCATATACTAAGAATGTGTTCAGTAGTACAATTACAAACTTAAAACAAAAGTACACATGGCAAACTGGTTTATCCGGGTTTATTGGCATTGCAAGTCAGACAACAGCCAGATATATTCCAAATCATTCCACCACGCGCTTAGAGTTATCTAATGAAGACTTGTCCAGGTTCAGCTGCGGTTACGGAAGCCATTAGTGGTTTTTCATACTAAACGGCATCCATTGAACGATTTTTATAGTGCGCTCGAAAAGGAGGAGCGCCGACATTATAGTCTGATTACCATTAAATCGACATAAAGTAGATTTACGACATTGTGCCAATAGAATCGACTGTGCACAATGGTTGAAGGCCGAAGTCACTGCCAAGTTCAACGCTTGGGCCACTTTGGGAATGTGTGCCTAGAAAATGTACGTTTGTGCAACGCACTGACGTGCTTTGTAGGAGTCCTTTATCAAAATTAGTTGTAACGAAAGAATCAAAAATGCTTGCATTAAAATAAATATTAAGCATGTAGGTAAGGAAATTGGTTAAAGTAACATGAACAAATTGCCGAGAACAATGTAAATAAAGAATATTGTTATAGATTATATGTAGAATCGAAGTAACTGTTATAAGAATAAATACATATATTAATAGTGTAATAAGTTTAATGACTTGGAAAATACTTAAAATGTAACCTTCTTCTTCTTCGTTGAGTCGATGGCTGATCGTGAATGATCAGCCAGTTAAAACAGTTAAAAAACTCAATAAGTTGTACTATAACTATAATTTAAAGTACTAGTTGTACTAGGGCGTGTAATAAATTGTATGGATATAATCTTATCCGTACAATTTACTACACGCCCGTAATCCCCGAAGAGGTAGGCCGAGAAGTCTAATCCACTCCCACGTTTCACCAAGTCTTCACTCTTACATCCCACTATGGAATAGGAATAGGTAGCGAGCCTACTGCCATACATCGGACATATTTCCAGTCTCCGAGCCACGATTAGAAAATGTATTATTAATGATTTAAAGTAAAATATTTTTGTAAATTAAATAACTCGTATTTAAAAGGTTTGTTCACATTTCGTTAGTATTATTTAGTACGTTGAGAATTTTTCATTTATACTGTTCATTGAACTGTCACAAGGCAGCCTTTATAATACTAAATATAAAAAGAAAATTTGGTTGATAAAAAATCGACATTCATTGTGAGACCATGTACAATGATGCTGGAATACTTTTCACGTGTTAAGTACGTGTGGTGCGTGAAAATTCTCAGATTTTCGCTTATTTGTGTTTGCGAATTCTACGTAATATATTAGCAAGCATGAATGTCAACGTGGAGCATGAATTAAATACGTAAGCACGCACGTAGCTCAGTTTGAAATTCGTAATATTTGTGTAATTTATCATTCAGTAATATTCCGGACAATGATTCTTTCCCCTAGCTGCTTGATCGAGATACTTGTTCAGTTAATAGTATTTTTTGTGGCTTAGCTCTTTTTGTGTGGTATAGATGAGATTACTTTCATTAAGTGTGGATTTGGGAATTGCCTGTTCTTTGCTAAGACGCTGTTAAATGCTCTGATTTGGGATTTTGTATTTGACGTTAAACTTTACCAAGTGGTTCCTACAGATGTAATTAAATGGTTATATGAAACTTAATATTATAGTGTTTAATGTATAATGTTAGTTATGATATATTATTTTTGTGTCTGAAAAATATTCGTCGTATTGAAAATATGCTTTAATACAAATTAAGTATTACATCGTAGCGTAGAATGGCCTCCAGCCAGATGGAGCGACGGTATACGCAAAATGGCAAAGGTGTCAAAAGCATGTTCACTTGTACTGCGTTTAACTATTTCAACTACGTAAATATCAAGAAATATTGAAATGGAACAGTTCTAGTGATTAATTAACAACGGAATCGAGAGTACTTGTTATTTTACAACGACCTTTGAATGGGTCATCATGGATCATCCACTTAACTACCTCGTTATGTCTACAGTATTGCTAGAAGCCATGCTTCAGTATTATATTGTGTTTTTCAGTAAACAGTACTTCAGTATTTATTAAGACTTTCTTTACACTTGTCGGCAACTATATATAATCGGCAACTATAATCCATTAAGAGGTAGGCAGAAGAATGCAGAACACTCCCACGTTTCACCAGTTACGTTTACGTCCCACTATGGAATAGGCAGTGAGCCTATTGCCATGTATCGGGCACATATCCTGACTAAGAACCACTAATAGAAAATCTAAATTAGAAAATTTTATAGTGTATCCTCGGCAATCGAAATCGGGACTTCCCGATCAGCAGTCGCACTCGCCACCAACACGACCAACGAGGCGGTCAATACTAATGTAGTCATATAACATTACCAATTACTACAAAAGATGACAATTTCTCCACTGCGACATCTTAGCCTACTTTACTGTGGTACCCTCCTCGTTACCACATGATATCGTTAGCGTTTCGAGATATCGTTAGAGATTACTCATTCAGAGTGCACCCGTTAGGAATGTTGATTGTTTTGTCAACTGTATCTATATATTCGATTCGCACCACCGATCCAATAATAATAATAACAGAATCTCACCATCTGATACTAAACTAGACAGAGTCGAACCTTAATAACAACACAGCTAACAAAAATAGACATATATGTAATATACAAAGGTCGATCATTACTATAACTTTGTAAAAATGTACAACAAAGAGAGCAGATTCGGAAATCACTCTTCAAGTACAGTGTGAACAAGTTTACATTGCAGTTTAATGTGTTTGTATTATTTTTCTAACGTACGTGCAAGGCGGCGCGACAGGCGACATATCTAATTAAGGACCTAATTTCGAAATCACGATCAAACCGTTGAGGCCGACGCCATGTTTACTCGAGCGATATACTGTACGTCTCTTTACCCGTATGACTACCATCCTGTCTCGTTTACACCACGTTCATAATTCTATGTTGATCTCTGATGTTCGCTTGGCCAACGTCGTCATTTATTCGTATCCAACTTGGATATCCAGTTTGAATACAACGTATTTTATTGATTAATTATATATGAGTGATTATTCTATACAATAATTAATTACAAAAATCCGCGGCATTTGTAATTATTAATTACAAGTGCCGCGGAACTATTCCATCTAGCCAAGGACCAGAAGAAGTACGCGGAGCTGACTGCCAACCTTCATTAGTTGGAGAGGCACATTAAGAAGAAGAAGATTATTCTATATAGTAAAACAGGAAACAATCATGCAATAGAAAGCCTTCTAGATACAGTAGAAAAATGCTTCAGAGAATACATATACATAGTAGGAAAACCACTCTAGATTGGGGGTAATGTATGCATAAATAAGTAAGAGAAAATGAACAAAAAAAAACTAACTTATGTAACAAGCATGTAAGCTACAATTATGTAAATAAAAAACAGAAATGAAAAATTGATATCAAAATATGTAGTAAGTTAAGTTAAGATATTGTAAATTGAATTGTTCTAAATAAATTTGTCTCTGTTATTAATACTGCAAAGTGTATAAGAGTACAATAATTTTAAACATTTTTAAATTTGAAATTTAACAATTCTTTATACATATATATTTTAATTCCCTCTTTTATGCCATCATGAAATGTATTGACAAAAAAGTGATAAAGTAACCTATTGGTTCGAACATTCCAACCTTAATTCTCACTTTAAAGATATCAAATTTGCAAACATCTCTCCTTAGTAATCACTTTCGTCACCCAAAAAACCTTCCCATAAAATTTTATTCTTCCAGATTTAATGATCTTGACGATTAAAATTTTAATATAGAATTAAATTTTCAGATAATTGCGTATGCAAATTAATGACCGATAAGGTAACACCTCTTCCAGTGTTGGATCACAACAATGAGGTCCAATTAACATAAAACATAAATATAAGTATTGTAAATAAAACGTAGTAGTTGAGAAAGAACTCAGAATATAGTGGAACGAATTATCATAATGAGGAAAAGTTCATTTCCCGGTGGTCATAAAAGATGCATACAACGGAGTGAGGAGGACATGTTTAACGTCCTCGTTTTTCCTTATGCCTTCCTCTAATATATCCGCAGAATTTTAATGTCACTATAAATTTCCGCTAACTTTACACGGTTGATGAATGAAGTAACCAATGGTTTCCAGCTTGTAGCAACCGTGAAGTTACTTATGTTTTATTGAAGAAGCTAACTGTCTTGTCAGCTATTCTAATGTAAATTGTCCCAGCCCGTAGCGCCCATATAAATATATTTTTGTATATTTGATCAAATACAATTTGAATCATAAATGTATCGGGTACATTAAACTAAGCTGGAAAGTCTTTGGCCTTGAAGTATTTTCTTTATAGTCTAGAATCTGAACTATTTTGTTCTGACGATCTCATCATCCTCCTAGAGTACATTTCTAAAAGTTCTTATTCCACTGGTTATTTGGCAGCTGTGAAAATTGTTCTACCAGTTTCGCCGTATTTCCTTTTCGAGTTCGCTCATAAGAACATGTAGAGTCACATAGAGTCCAATGTCAACAAATTCGGAGACAATAATCCAGTGGATATATATGCAGCATTATCTCTTACCTTGTGCTAATCTTGTCTGCTGTAACGTATTACATAATCTACGCGTATTACAAGTATACTTATCGAATTTTCTCTGCTCTTGAATTTTACGCATTTTTTTAAGGGAATCAGTAAATGTTATTTTCTTTTAATCATTAATTGCATCGCACAGAATAGACAGACAAATGTGCCATTAATTGCTATTATCTTACGTAACTTCACGCCTGTAATCCCCGAAGAGGTAGGTAGAGGAATGCAGAACATTCCCACGATTCACCGGTTACGTTTACGTCCCACTATGTAATAGGTGGTGAGCC